>JAOEHY010032025.1:0-73382 GCA_025447955.1 Psilopsiagon aurifrons
GTTAAACTTCATCAGGTTGGCATCCGCCCACCTCACAAGCATGTCAAGGTCCCTCTGGATGGCATTCCTTCCCTCCAGCGTATCAACTGAACCACAGAGGTTGGTGCCATCAGCAAACTTGCTGAGGGTGCACTCAATCCCACTGTCCATGTCACTGACAAGGGTGTTGAACAAGATGAGTCCCAACACCAATCCCTGAGGGACACCGCTCGTTACTGGTTTCCAGCTGGACATTGAACCATTGAGCACAACTCTTTGCGTGCAGCCATCCAGTCAGTTCTTTATCCACCGAGTGTTCCACCTATCAAATTGATGTCTCTCCAACTTAGAGACAAGGATGTTGTGTGGGACAATGTTTATTCTTCCCTGTCCCCCACAATATCTTTTTGGCCCCTTTCCTCTGTGTGAGGCTTATCCCTCTTACTTGGCTGAATTCTTTTACTGTTTTGGTGAGGGACAGACTGTCTCAGAAATCCAAACAGATCATTTGATGTTGATTTCTTGCCCCCATGTGTTTTGTGATCCACTGGAGGGGGGTAGTTGTTTTTTTTAAGTAAACATTTTTATGAAACCTGTATTTGTTGTTCAGCATTTTGTATTTATCTGCATTTCTGCCAATGCTGTTCTGCACTGTAGTTTCTACAAATTGCCTAAGGAATATGTAAGCATTAGAGCTCTGCTGGTGCTTACTTGAATTGTCAGTTTTCTCTGGAGTTCTTATTAAAAAATAACCATTTTATTTGCTTCTCATTCTCCCTGTAGTATAGTGGCCCTTATAAGTAAGATGCTCTGCTTTACAATGATACAGTTTGCCTGTTTTATTCTTGTGTGTGGGTCGAAGTGACTTGCCATTACTCATTTTGTCAGCTTTTATGATTTCTACTCTTAGCACTTGGATTTGGTATCAATCCTCTGAAGCACAGTTGAAAGAAAATTCTTCATGAGAACTTACCAAGCGTGTCAGCAATGAACACAGGCGCAAAAAGAAGTCATTTACCTTTCTGGGCTGGTTATCTCTCTGCTTTTACATCGTGATGGTCTAGAGAACCTTGCAGACTCGCTGAGACGCTCCTTGCACTGGAAATCTTTGAAAGAGGCTTTTATTTCTTTTCCCTTCAGCAATGTCAGTCCAAAAGACACTATTTTTATCAAGGCCGGATAAGAATATGGTGCTCAAATATGCTTTTTCTCTTCTATTACTTTTTCATTACATTTCACCTTTTTGAAGGATGAAATGAGAAAGGATGCAAGCTTCTTTTGCCATCCTTTTTAACCTTGCCATCTTTCTTGCTTTTTCTAAAGTCTGAGTCTTTTTTCATTCATAAATGCAGCTTGGCTCTGACCTTGGTTGTTTTTCCTCCAGCTACCCTTGGAATAAAGCCATTTTATGAAGTGTAACATAAAAATAGCTTCAAGCTGATCAGGATTCTGAATAATCATATTATTAGTATTAGTATTTAGTGTTTGCAGAGTAACATATATGAACAAAACTCTTAGGTAAAGGAGACTTTAAGGCTTAAATTTTAGTGCTTTGTTTTCTAGCTTCACTGTATAAAGGCTCTTTAGCCTTTCTTCACAGTATTTGTTCTTCAGTTTCCTTACTTAATATGCACAATTAGACATGAATTTCACTAGATTCAGAAGCATATTCTCAATTCTGTTAATTTTTAGATGGGAAATAAATGTAGCACTTAATGAATGTTGTGAGTTTCAGTGAAAGAGTTCAAACTCTTTGTGTGCCTTGGGGATCCTATTTGAGTCTTCTGCCTTTGTCCTGGGAAAAGTTTTTACCAGAAGTTGACTTTAAGCATATACAGCTTCAGGTGACTGCCTGGGGCAGCAGAACAATGTGTGATTCAGCCCTGGGAGTTCTTAAGCCCTGGATGCCCGGGGCTCAGAGTAAGCGTGCTCCCTGCTTCCCTGGTGCGTACTGCTGTGCAGCAACAGGCTGCTGTAAGCTGTGGAGGCTGCCATTCTTCCTCAGTCGCTTGGATTTGCATCTTCAGATATATTTGTATTATTTTTTCTTAACATGTAATCCTCAATATACAGGTTATAGCACGGAAGTATGGGATGCCACAACATTGCTGTGCACTGCACCCTACCAGGGTTTTCTCAAAGGTAAATCCTGTGCTGGGTGTTTCCCTGAGGTGATGGTGTGGATTGTGGAGAAGATGCATACATAAGGAAGAAGTTCCTCACTATGAAAGGGATGAGGCACTAGAACAGGTTGCACTGAGAAGCTGAACCTGCCACATCCCTGGTAGTGTTCAACACCAGGCTGGATGGGACTTTGAGCAACCTGCTCTAGTGGAAGGTGTCCCTGCCCACAGCAGGGGGTTGGAACTGGAGGAGCTTCAAGGTCCTTCCAACCCAAACCATTCTGTGATTCTATGATCTTTCAGCTCAGAAAATACCACTGCTGTATCTGGTCCAATATGTGGCTTTATGCTACATCTGCTGTTCTGTAATGAGGTTCTAACCGTGGGCTCACTTACTGGATGCCCTACCAGAACCTCTTGGGTAAAGAATAACTAGTGAGGCCCCTGTCCCTGCCTATATTCCTTTTGAAGGGTGTGGGTGTAGAGCCCATCCTTAATTGTCCATGGTCCTGGCACCTCTCAGGGAGCTGCTGAAGGAGGAGGATGTCTGTCTGGGGAAGCTGTTTTGTTTTCATCATAGTACTGAGCTTTGTTTATGGTATTGAGAAGATATGAACTTTTGTATGTACTGCTGTCAGTATCATGCCTCCCTCTCTAGCATTATTAGAGTCCTTCCTGCAGTACTTGTATCTAAGGAAAGAAATATGCATGTTATAGCTTTCTCTTTTCAAAGGAAATTCTATTGGGACACTAGGATGTTGTTTCTGTGTTTGCATGAGGCACTTAACAGGGAGATTAAAGCATGTTCTTTGCTCTAAGCGTGTGGGCTTACATATGTTGTATTTTAGCACAGGGTACATTGCTGATTTAGTTTCTCATCTATCTGCCTTTAAGGTCAAGTAGGGAACAACCTTACTTCTTCAGCAGAAGATTTTTGCTCTCCTTTGGCAAGATGTACACTGATAGCTGTGTAAGAAATGGAAATCTATTATTCTTACACAGTACTTGAATGTTGTGTTTGTGGTAACTGCAGAATATTTCTTTTACGTCATAATCAAAGCCTCATGCCTAGATTTAGGTGATTTGCAGTCTGGGATTCTTGAGAATTTCCTATATATTGTTCCAGGACAATGATCCGCTTCCTGCTTCCTCTTTCTGAAGGGGATTTTTTTTGCCTTTCCACAGATAAAGGAAACAGTCCTTCAGCTCTTTTTCAGCCTTTCTACGAAATCACTTTTGAAAATACACTGTGCTCAAAATCAAAATTCTGAGAGCCATTGTGGGGTTCGAAGGGCTTCACAGGCAAGGATAGGGGCTTCATGATCTAGCAGACTTCTTCCTGACCTCATTCCATTCACTTTCCTTTTCTTCCAGCACTGTTGGGTACATTTGAGCTTTATTATCTCAGGACTGTATAAGCCAAAGCTCCTTGTTAGATAAAGTCTTCTGTGTATATTTATGCAACAGCTTTTACATAAAAACAGAACGCAGATTTTATTATTATATAGTGGTTTCCTTGGATTTAATGCTAAGCCACTGGATTAAAACCGTATGGTTTTTGAACAGTTTCATTTAAAAACATACTGCTTGAATTACAATTCCATATTAACATATGATTAAATATTTGGCATTTTGAAAACCTCAGTGTTAATGTCTGTTTAGAATGGAGCTTGTCAGATATCTGGGGTTTGGGCTTTGTTTTGGATAAATACATATTGCAGATATTTTTTGTCATTGTATAGGTTTTCATTAGTTTTGTTGGAGCTTTAATGCACTATTCTTTCAAGTATCCATAATACCTTAAAAGTGTGATTGTTTTACTCCACGTCAGCTCTTGGTTAATGTCGAAGTAGATTCAGGTATTGTGGGACATTACCCAGATGCCTTGTTTGAAACTTAGGTCTTCAGTTTTCTTCCCCCCATTCCTTGTAATTCTGATGCTCTCAGGCAATATGACAGCTTGAAGAATATATAACTTGTGAGTTTGTGATAAAAACATGGTACTTATTGGCAACTATTTCTCTTTCTTCCCCCTGTCATTACACATATCATCTAGTTCAGTAGTTCTGTGGTTTTCTATTTGTGGCTGGCAGGAAAAAAAACCATAGTAAGACTAGGAAACTCATTAAAGTGAAATGTTAATTTAATTAATACCACCAATATTCCTCTAAGTGATGGAGGTGTGTTCCCAGGGGCTGCAGTGGCAAGCTTCCTATTTAAAGATACTAAATTGAAGTAAGAGAAAATATGCAAACAGATGCCAGAAAGGAAATTAATAGAAGTGGGAAAGGCATTTTGGGCACAGTGGTTTCTAATTCAGAACTTCCTTCATCCTTGAGTTAAGGATTTTGCTTCCTTTCTCTGAATTAAATTTCATCATCTTGTTCTGGCCTCTCTGTGCATGCAGTTTGCCATTAAATATATTGAAATAAGTCTTTGGCGATGAACCACAACACATTGCATCCTGTGTGGTAGCTCTGGTTTACAAAGCACTTGAAAAGGGAATATTTGTCTGTAAGACATGTTTCTTCTTTAAACTTGCAGTCAGATTCAGACTTGGTCTCCTTTTCTGTCTGATACTATTGACTTTTTCTGTTCTGTAAATGCCTACATTACAATTTAAAGTAGTTTGCATTACAGTAGACAGTTATAAATTCCTGTGTTGCTCAGAAAATGAGCACATGCACTTAGTTTGATTGACATTTGCTTGATCTTATTACTTTATTGATAACTACAGAGCTTTTATCCTTGATGTACTGCACATTCAAGTTGCTGATTGAAAAGATGCATATACCTGCCTATTTGTAAATTCTTTTCAATATTGAAATGATAATTTTTGACTTTTTCTTCTTTTCAGATCATGTCCAAAATGAAGAAAACTATGCACAAGTACTAGATAAATTTGGAAGCAATTTTTTAAGTCGAGATAATCCAGATCTTGGCACAGCTTTTGTAAAGTTTTCCACGCTTACTAAAGAATTATCAACGCTGCTGAAGAACCTGGTGAGGACTTTCATACTTTATTAGGTTTTTTTCATTGTCAACACTGGTCTAGGTTTTCAGCATTCTCAGAGTGTCCCATCTCCTTTCCTGTTCCATGTTTCATTCTTTCTGCAGTAATTCATTACAGTAGTGCATTAAAAAGCTGTTTGAATATTGCATATGTGAAAATGGCTGTGTCAATTCCTTTAAATTGATCTAGATGAGGTTTGGGAAGAACATTGGCAGCGCTTGCAGATGAGTTGTTTTCTTCTGAAATTCTACATGGTGCTTGGCTTTTTCCAAGTGCTTAAGGCCTGTTTTTCCCGCCTCCCTTTTCTCTAAATATCCTCAGCTAATCTTTGTGCACCAATTATCTTCTGTTCACATCCCTCCTTGCCAAATTATCATATGTGTTTCCATCTGTTAAGGGCTTTTCCCATATTTTGCCCTAGATGTGAGACTGTTTTGCTTTATCAGACATGTTTCCAATTTATTTCAGCTACTGTTTTACGAAGTCTTCAACAATGTAATAAACAATTCCAACATTTTGCCATATTAGAGTAAGATACTACTATTTAGATGGATTTTTATTTTGACTAGCTGGCTATCGTTCAGTAATTTCAAGCCAAGTATTAATGTCTTGAATTGGTTATCCTTAATGGATACACTTGGAAAAATGAAAAAAGCTGGAGCAGTGTACTGTTGTTCATGCCTTTTGATTATTGTTTTTTAAAATTTACATTTGAGAGATGAACTTCAGTTTAGCTTAAGTGGAAACTGATTAAAATGGTTGAAAATGGAAACAACAATAGCTATTCTTCAATCTGTGTATTGCTAAAGTAGAAAGCTTACTCACTTGTGGCTTAATATTCATAATTCTTTTGCTTCTCTGTCAAAACTGACATTGCAATGGAGTTGTTGATTGTGATGGATTGAGATAAAAACCCAGCAGAGGGCAAATTGTAGAAGGGAATAATCCTCTAAAATTCCCAGTCTCCTTTTATTTCCATCGTGAAATAATATTGTGTGGGGGTCATGTGCAAATGATTAAGCCCAGTAAAAAGAAAAACAAAATCTGGCGCTTCAAATGGAATCAAAGCTTAGACTATCTGCTACAAACTCCTCAATGATGGCAGGTGAAGAAAAAAGATCTTTTGGGGTTTTAATCACTAAAAGTGATCAAATCTCTTTTTCAAATTCAATATTTAAGCATTAATTGTTGCAATTAAGAAGAAATTTGTGTGTGTGTGTATTTAAAATTGCTTAATGTCACTTGAAAATGGAATATTGAATTTTTTGTACACGTCTTTTGGATATACGTGGAGTTTGTGACTGGAACATTACACCTGAAGAACTTGTTTGGGTGGTCAGGGCATGTAGATATTGTCATTTGTGTGAATCGTCTGTTTCACAAAACTCCCTTAAAAATCAGTTTTGTGTACTAAAATATGCTCAGAAGACATTATAGGAGAGGGGAGCTAGGCCATACATATGGTGAATTAGAAACACTAATGTAACATTTCCCTACTTCTTTGGTTTGCAAGCAGAGGACCTGGTATTTTGCAGCCTTCCTATTATTCTCCCTGTCCTCCTTCAGCAAGGAACGGGAAAATTTGTCAAATATTTTTGGGGAGAAATGGAGGGATGAAGTAGGAGAGGCAACAGAAGTCTCACTAGACTGGGATAGTACTGATACACGTATCTTTGCTGTGATCGTGACCCTTTGAGAGCCATGCACCCCATACGTGCTCAGATAGGTTCACAATAGTGGCGTTTCCTAAACCCAGGTTGGCAAAGTCAAGCGGAACATACCCAGAGATACATAATCAAACAGGCATGGACTTAATGGGGTGAAATTTAAACTAGCGAGTTTAAGGAGATGCCAGATTTCCACACTGGGCAGGGAAAGGAACAGCCTTTGCGACTAGCTGGGAATAATCAAAGAGCTGGTGACTCTCTTTGCTCCCTTTGTTTGAGGCTGAATTAACATGCGCCTTGCGTGTTGTCTGCCTGTAACACAGCAGGTCCTCGCTTTTTCCTCTGGAGGCTATAAGAAACATTTGTTCCAAAACCTAATTTGCTTCCTAAATAAGCAGTGTTCAAATGTTTGCTTCAAGACTGGAGATTACCTTGAGGTACTTTCAGAACGTTGCTTATATTCTAGTTTTAAGTTATTACCCTGTGTAATAAAGATTAATCATAATTCTTCTGTGTCTGTTTATGAATGTTTAGTAATTCTTCCCAGATTGGAATTTACTACTAATTTAGACATTTTGAGGTGATTGCAACTTCAGTGTTGACAGGAGTTTGATAAGATCACAATAAATCATTTTTGAATTATAACAGTATAACGTTTTTCTCTTTAGCTCCAGGGTTTAAGCCACAATGTTATTTTCACTTTGGATTCTCTCTTAAAAGGAGACCTAAAAGGTGTTAAAGGGGTAAGTGTTGAAAATTAACTTTTTATTTAAGGACATGTTTTCAGGTTCAGCTGCTTTGTGACTTTTTTCATTCGTCCAGGAGATTATTTCTTACATTGTCATCCATTCATATGTGTGTAATCCAAAGCGCGAATTAAAAATTGCCTGGACTCTGATGCTGCTTTAGAATTTTATTGTAAATTCATGTCTTAGCATGCACAGGAAAGCAGTGCTTTACAAGATTCAAAAATAGCATTTTTTTCCAACTGCTGCCTGAAAAGTTTTAAAAGAAACCAGTATTTTTGGTTGCTATTTATAATTTAGTATCTGAGAAGTGTAATGGCAAAACTTTAAAAATGCTTTATGTGATATTTCTGTTTCCTAAGGACCTCAAAAAACCTTTTGACAAAGCCTGGAAGGATTATGAAACCAAATTGTAAGTATTTTTCTCCGTTAACGACATTCCCTCCTCTTCCCAAACCATGCACTGTATCTGTGGATATAAATGTGAATATGAGCAAGGCATCTCCTCTGTGGATCTCTCTTTTGCACTAATAGAGAATATTTTGGCTGCTTTATGAAGTAGTAAAGAACATAATGCACATATACTGAACATGGAAAAAGGAATCGTGGAGATTTGAGGTGGCATTTACACATAACAATATGCATAACATAGATCTATAATAAAAAGTGAGATTTATGTATTGTCCTGTATTGCAGAACTACGTTTTTCTGAGACAAGAATTATAGTGGAGTTGGTGTGACTGCTGAAATATCTGTGGCTTTAAAAAATATTTTCTTGCTATAATACCTGTCTTTTCTGGGTAAAGAATGATTTATGAAAATAGAAGGTTGGAAACCAGTGCTGTCATAGTTGCAGAACTGTTAATGGAATGGTTCAGAATGCTCCAAGGAAGTGATGGGCAGTTGCTTTATCAGAATTCATGAGCCCTCAGGAGTTAATTCGTATTTTGTATCCTTTCATTTATTCCCCTTTTTACTCCTATCATTAGCTTTGTTTCATGTATCTATAACCAGGAAGGGGGAAAAACTATGAAAGAAAAAGTCAGGCCACTAAGAAGTGCTGCAATATTTATTATCAGCGTAATAAATATTTCTGACCTCCTTATAAGAAACCTTGCCTTCAAAATCCATTACAGTGCTAAAACCTTGTGAACAGCTGCACTGGGAATGAGGTTATTACTAATCTAAGGCAAAAAGGAGATTCCTGTAGCAAAATTGCATCATTGTACTCAGCTGAGCATTCAGGCTTCCATGCAGGGTTGGTGGGTTTGTTCCTTTTTAGTTTTGTACTTACAGATATTGCATGTTTGGCAAAAATATTAATTAGTTATTATCATTTATAATATAATATTAATTATAGTCAGCAAACTGGTTTAAAACAAGAAATTATTTCTGCCTCTCAAATTGCTATCTGTAAAATCAGGGATATCTTTGGTTCTGAATGTGCAAAGTGGACAGAAAGATGCCTGTTGTCTTGTTGCTGTTTTATTTTTTCCCTTCTTGTGAGCAAATTTCTCATAGGCCAAGAAGATGACCCTTTTCTCAGAGAGCCCCATTTCCCAGGATTCATTCCAGACCAAATACCAAGTCGAAATCAGAGGCTCAGTGCTGAAAAGTGCTTTGTTCTGTGTGCAAACATAATGCTTGTCTGAGTTGGAGAAAAACAGTTTCCAACCAAATAAATTAATCCTATTAATCCTAGATATGTAAGGGCAGCCCCAGTGCAAAGCTCTAACTGAAGTCTCTTAGATTGTCTCATATTTGCATTTCACTATTTCAGAATTTCAGTGTTGGCTTTCTCTGAAAATGTAATGACTGGAAGTCATGTCATTTACCATTGGTGGTAAACTTCATGTGCTGCCATACTGGTTTTCTTAATTCCTCCATTGTGAGCATGAAATATATATTTAATTAATATATTCTGCCATTTTCCTGCCAAGTCAGTAGTTTCTATATATATATATGCCTTACACTGCAGTGTACAGAAATGAAAGCTATGGAGCACATCACATAGAGTGAGATTTTAATTTCATCCCCCCCACTCCCCGCCAAGTAGCACACACACTAAAGAACAGAATTGAAGGAGGAAAGGCAGCTTCATGACTCCATTACTTCTAGACACCTATTATATATAAGTACAGATAGATAGATAGGAGAGCTATATATATAGGATTTGGTATCATAGAAACCTTATCTTCAGAATGGCTTCTATGCTATTTCTTGATTTTTTTTTTTCCTAAATAATACAAGATCACATTAGTAGAAGAAATCCTTTAAAATATTTTGTAATTAAAATTTCAGTACGAAAATTGAAAAGGAAAAAAGAGAACATGCAAAGCAGCATGGGATGATAAGAACTGAAATAACGGGAGCTGAGATAGCAGAGGAAATGGAGAAGGAAAGGCGACTATTTCAGCTACAGATGTGTGAAGTAAGAAGCAAATTCCAGCTTTTAATTATGAGATCATAACTTAAAAGTACCTTGTGGGCCCTTTTACTTAAAGGGGGTGAAATCTAATTTGTTGTTTAATGGGTGTGGAGGGAGGCAATGATCTCAAGGTCACACTGTACAGCAATATAGAGATAATTATTTTAGCAACTCTACAAAACTTGGCTTCCTTTTGGTTTATTCCTTTCTTAGTAGATTATTGTGCGAAGATTGTGCTGAAACTATGCTATGGAAATATTTCTTATTTTTTAAGGTTTATGGTTGAGCCATTCAGGGAGTATTTTTGATCTCTTTCTTTCAATGTGCTTTCTGAAGCCTTTTAAAATTTCTATTGAAGTTATGAATGATAGTGATACATTAGTTCTATAAAGCTGCTTTTTATATTAATAGTTCTCTAGATTACATTTTAGTTGTGAGTACTTTATTGCGTAGTATTTACATTTTTAGAATCTGCCAGTAATTACTGCATTAAAAAAGGGACATCTTAAGACAGTTGTAAAAGATGAAAATTTTTCCTGAATCTGTTGCATGTATTTGAAGAGTTTGATTTTCTTGGGAATGGCCAAATAAAAAACTGTAGTGGACTGGTGGCGTATGAGTCAGCACACAGTTTGATGTTTTATTGATTAAAAACTGTTGAAGGTTGTGAGGAGTAATTATCAATGTGTTTTTCACTGTCTGTACAGTATCTTATTAAGGTTAATGAAATAAAGACAAAAAAGGGTGTGGACCTTCTGCAGAACCTGATTAAGTATTACCATGCACAATGCAAGTAAGTGTAAGGCTTTCAAGCTTTAGTTACAATTCCCTTTCTTTTTTACATAAGTGTTTGTTTCCTTTTGTTTTGACTTTGCTTTGCTTGCATGAAGAATTTCTGTATCATAATTGTAATCTGTCAGGTGTCTGCACCTTCGTCTTACTGTAGTCAGTCAGTAGAGAGTATGAAAGTGAGTGACTGGGGTAGGGGAGTGATGGAGAAATGGGCCAAGGGAAAACCTCACATGTTGCATACAGGTTTAATTTTAGTTCATGAGGCATAGATCTCGATAGTAATTTTAGAAATAGCTTCTTTATTCTGTTAGTTTTTAGGGTTTATGTATAATTTAAAACCATTGTGACAGCCAGTAATTTCTTTCAAATTCCTTGATGTGAAGCTGTCAAGATAACAGCCTTGTCATCAGTAAAACCACAGAGGCAAACGTAAAAGAACTTAAGTTAAATGCAGGAAAGAGGTTTCAGAAATTGCAAAGGGGAGACATGCTGACTAGCAGGGATAAAAATTATCTCAACTATATTCTCCCTAATTTGATAATTGTTAAAGTCACAGTAGTGTATCTCCACTCCTGAAAGGTATTGTAGTTTAAATTGACTAGGAAGTCTGGTTTTGTTGAGGGTTTGTTGTTGGTTTGTTTGTGAACATGGAGGAGCTGGATACGTTTTATTGGGTTTTGTTTGGGTTTTTTTTTTCCCCAGACAATCTACTTTGTGTTATGAATTATATGTTTTCCTGATAAATCATGGGTTTTTTTCAATATAGTTTCTTCCAGGATGGCTTGAAAACAGCTGATAAACTTAAACAATATATTGAAAAGTTGGCTGCTGACCTGTATAATGTAAGTTTACTGATAGGTTGTTTCATGTCTGAAAATTAAAATACTTTGTTTATATGAATACATTTTAGATATGACTGTAAGGGGGTATATTTCATTTGTATCTTAAAAATGCCAAGTGTGTTCTTTGAGTATAGCTGGACTAAGTTAAAGAACATCTTGACTATCTTAAACTTTCTATTCTGTTTTTACAGTTATTAGGAAAAGTAGCTTTCATTCTAATTTAATGTTGCATTAAAATAAAACCAGTTCAGAGCCTGAATTGAATTACATTGTTAGCACCAATTTTAGCTACCACTTAAATTTCTAAAATCCAAACTGCTTGATGAGAGCACCGCAGTTTTTAAGTGAATTAACTTGAGACGTTTGTTTAAGGCAAGTAATAATGTGGAATCAAAACCCGCTTGTCACCCAAGGGCTTTTGTATTCTATAATCAGAATTATAATAATCCCATTTGCTATTGTAGTTTGTGGCTAAATTAAACTGTATTTTCTTTCCTTAAATCATCTGTCAAGCTTATTGGAGTTATTTAATTAATATTTCAGAAACTAATTTAGGTTCATAAGATATAGTGAGCCATTAAAGCATCATGGAACACAGCATGCAGAGTACATTCATTTTAGCTTGCTTTTCAAGTAATGTGTGCATAGAACATGAACTCAGAAGAATGGCCTAGTCCCTGAAAACAGTCTCAGATATAACAGAGGCACAGAGTTGTTGAGCTGTTTTTTTAGGACATCTAAACCAGTACATTGCAATGCATAAAAGAAATGAAAGTTACAGCCACAAAGTATATGATGGCAATCTCTTTCCATAGATAAAGCAGACACAAGATGAAGAAAAGAAACAACTTACTGCCCTTCGTGATTTGATCAAATCTTCTCTGCAGCTTGATCAGAAGGAGGTAAATCATTTAAACACATTATTCTCAGAGATAATGTGAATTTATGAATTATGTTTTCAGAAATTGGTTTAATTTGTGTAGTTACTGGTTCAGAAGAGTTGGACTTTGAACAATATGCCAAAACTAGTATTTAGAATGTTCAACTACATATCAGCAGATAATAATTTTAGATTAATTTTGTGTTTCCGTTTTGTGTGTAAAGAAACTGTTCCTTTTTTTGTGTAATTTTTTAGTGCACTTTTTTAATGTACTACAAGAATAGTTGTAATGGGTCAGATAAATTCTTCCTGTAGCCTAGGATCATGTCCTTGACAATGATAAAGAATTGAGTGTTCAGGAAATAATACAGATGGGTGGAATGCACACTTTGTTCTGTCCTGCCATCCTCAGCCAGAATATGTCCAGGATTTTCCTGACCTATGTGATCCTGAGTAAGCCACCTTTATGTGTGGTTTCCATATTGCTATTTGTCTGCTAACTCACATGGATTTTGTGCTGCTGTTCTGCTTCCCAAATGCCTTTTGCTAATACTGTACTGCAAGGAAGAAAATCTGCATGTTAACCAGATAGCAGTGTCTGAGTCAGGGCATTTAAAAATGCATCGTAGTTGCACTGGTATCAGAGGGAAGGGCCAATATGCAGTGTGCATTGCAGATGTACTGGAATACTCATTTTGAACTAGGAGATACATATAATGTACATCCCAGCTTTTACCTGAGATAATAACGTGATTTTTTCCAAATCATAGTGGCTGAGAGTCAGAAATACTGAATATGCCATGGTAAAGCTTAGTGTTGGGGAGAGGGAGGGCTTTCCTTTAGGAAAAGATTTTATTTACGTAAGAGAAAACTGAACATAGGGTATGCAGACATTAGCATTTGCTAGGTGTCTGCTCAGCTGATTAAATATTTATAATAATGATTCATGTTTAATAATAATTAAACATTAAACAGATGCCATTCTGCTGCACATATATGATCATCCACATACTTGATGGGACAGCATTGCTGATACCAGATATACATGAAAATGTAATTTACAACCAAAGGTACTGCGTCAGCCAAGTTTCCAACATAAATCAATAATGGATTCTTAGAGTAAAATGTAGAATACCCCAGAATACCCTCCCGTTAGTAGTCTGACTGTCTTTGCAGTCTCTCCACCACCCAATGTATTTCCTGTCTTTGAATGTGTGCAGTTGCTTTTTGAAGCAGTGTGAATGGTCACCTTCTGTTGCAGCTGTGTCTTACCCACCACTACATGTGTCCTAACACTGGCTTGCTTTTTCACCACTGCTTAGTGCAGAGAAGGTGGTGGATGTAATTTAATCAGCTTTAAAGCTATAACCATATCATCCTGGTTTTGAATCTTAATAGTCAACTCATAGTATCTTACTTTTCCCCTCTGCATCACTTTGCATTTGTTTATGCTGATCTTCACTTGCTGTTTATTGTCAAGTTTCCTGTCTTGAGGTCTTTGAGAAATTCTTCAGTCAGCCTTTCTTTGGGAGCCTGAATAACTTAATACCATCTTGCAAACTTTGGCATTTGACTTCATCCTTTTCCAAATTGTTTTAGTGTTACACACCAGATGTGCTGTCACAGCTTTCTGTGAAACTCAGTTGTGTGATTCCTGCTTCTTAGGTCATCTGAGGACTTTTCCTCTTGTCCTGTAGCAGTGTAATTCTTTACCTTCCATAAGGAGCACTAAGTGACCACTGGAAGTCCAGGTACCCTGTATGAGTCTGATGCCTCTTGCTAATTCCTTCAGAGAACTCCAGTATATTTTTGAGACATGACTATTATGTACAAAAGCTGCACTGATTTTTCTGATGTACATAATACTAAATGTACTCTTAAAAGTAGTTTTTGGTAATCTTCCTTATGTGATGTGAAGGTTACTGAATCTTTCTTGGAATTCTTTTGGAACTTCTTCTTAAGTTGGACTTAAGTAACTGGAGCAAGTAAGTATTTCTGTGGGCTCTCCTGTAATTTAGTAGGTAGCACATTGTGATTGTGGCTGTTGCATGTATATAAATGGCTTGAAGGTGGAGTCACAGTTAAAAAGGAATGACTAATTCCTTATAGTGTGTTGGTGTGGTTTTTTATTCTTCTGAATACTTGCTTCTGTGTGATTTCGTAATGTAGATGTACATTATACAGCAAATAAACCTTAGCCAGAAGGCTGTTCCTTTCCCTGCACTTTTAATCACTTTAATCTGAAGGACAGCACAGCCTTACCATGCACTGTCCATGGTTTTCAGAATTTCTTTATCACAAATGATGACAGAAGCACTACAGAGCACCTTTGAATAGATCCCAATTTATTGCAGACCTGCCATTTCTGTGTAGTACTCAGTTTTCCCCTGTCTCATATTCTACAGTCTTTCCCAGTGCTCTGCTTGGTACTTCTTTCCTTCCATCTGTGCACATGAACCTACTAGATCTCTTCCATAATACTCGCAGAGCTTCCCGTACATGCGTTAAATTTGTAGTCTCCCCAGTATCTAAATCACTCTGAATGTAACTTCTGCGCGTTCTCCATCCTCATCTCCAAAAGTTGAACAAGAACATTAAATTGCAAGAGCTATTTGGAAATTCTAAAGTGTTTTTGTGAATCAGTTCTCAACACACAGAAGAACAAGACATCCTTTGTTCTCGTGTACCTTTTTCTTCCACAAGCTGATTATCTGGGAAGCAAAGAAAAACACCTCCTTCTCTCCTGTCTGTAGAGCAAGTTCAAGCTCTTGTGTAATCAACCAGCTCTTGGAAATAAAGTAGGACAACTGAGTTATTCTCATATACATATGTATTGTACATACATGGCTACATAAAGGGCAGCTCAAGTTGCAAAAGTTGCACATGGAGTATTATGAGGTAGAATAGCTAAATAAGTTTCTAAGTTTCACAATCTGACTAAATTTTTATGTTTTAAATTAGGTTACTTTCCACCAAAACAGAATAATTGTATTTCATTTAGTTTTGTAATAAAGTAGCTTCAAAGGCATCACCAGAATAAACTATGCAGCTGGTTTTAATAGTGCAGACAAATCCTAGGACTCCTGAAAAACATGTGTGTTTTCATGTATGTTAGCTGTGTAAAAAAAGTTAGTGTTTGGCTTGAAAGGGATTGAAATACATCCTAGAAGAACAAGGAGCACTATTGTGATTCTCAGATATTCAGACAAATCGTGAGAGAGAGTGAGATCTGCTGTGGTGAAATAATGTATTGTTTTGGATAAAATAACCATTTGATCACATGGATGTTCAAGTGTCTGTTTCAAAATCAACGTGACTACTTTCATGAGTTCCATGAGTCAGAACAGAATGATGCTGGCAGATACTGAGGAGGTTGGTAAAACAATATCTCTGTTGCTTAGGTATTCAATGTTTAAATCCTGAAATAGTGTGCCAGTAGTCATTACTCCTTTACTAAGCTGCAGTGAGACTTGACACAGGGCCTGAATTTCACCAGTTACCTCTCCATCACTGTGCATATCTGAATCTTCAAGTATGTGAAGTTGGGCTTTATTACAGTGACAGATGGCCTGGTTGATTGTGATTAAGAATACATTTCTGCCCTTACATTTTGTGCATTATAATCTCACAGTTGGAAAATTTATGGATTAATGGAAATATCAAAGAATATGAAACGAAGGGGATTTTCTCTGTTGGATTTGTAAGGATTCAGAAGTACTCTTATCAAAAATTACTTTGACAGTGAAACAATTTGAAATAGTAAAATTGAGTCCCTGTTGGTGTGTAGCTTTAAGTTTCTTTTGCCCCTTTTTGCAAGAGAAGGAAGTTGAAACTAGTGATTTCTGTCCAAACTGTAAATTCTGCCACCCTTATCCTCTTTGGATTTGCCTTTGGAACTGAGAGTTCCTGCTCATCCCAGGCTGACCTGCTGTCCCAGATGACAAATTATTCCTATATAGCTGTTAAATCTATTACACATTTAGGATGTTTTTGAATTTAGAATTTTCATTCAGGAAAAAAACACTAATGTACTAAAACCCTACACTTGCTCAAGTTCTTATAATGCAACTTTTGTTTCACTCTTGCATGCATTGAAGGTGTTTATTTAGCATTATGGACATCTGTAACGCTGTGCACATTATTCTGCAGACCTGTCCCTCCGTTGCTGAAATCTCTGCAATTACCTGGCTCTTTGAAAAGCACATCTTGACAGTCTTTGAATGTTGGGTTGTGCTCAAGTACTAGAGCTGTAGGATTACTGTGTGAAGTACAATTTACGGTGGCTCTGTTACCTGCAACATCTCTTGTGGCTGCTATCTACTGTCTTGGAATTAATTTAGGGCAGTTTCTGAGCAAGAATTACCTGACTTTGTAAAATGACTATGGTTTATAGTTTGGGGGGAAAATATTTTAAGTAGCACTAGCATAATTTTAATTGTATGAAGTATTTAATTTGCTTGTTGAAGAGTGCTTGTACATCTAAGAAGCTGAAATATTAAAGGAAACCAGGCCTTAAATATAGGCTTCTATTCCCTACTTTTCTATGCTAATTATTGGTACACATGTAAGTTAACAGCTCAAAGTTGAATGTAGCAAGTGTTTAGAATCATGTTTCATGCCGGTTTTCTTGATTCCTTATTTATGTTTTGATTTCTTTCCTCAAATCTCCATCTGATGGACTCTTTGGAAAGGAATTATATCTCATTTCCTTCTTTCCTAAGCTCATACAAATAGGAGGTTTGAAATACACTTGTAATAAAAAAGCTGCTTATTGTGGTGGTGTAAACATGGCACATCGCACCCAGGCCTTGTGCTGCTTCCAGCAACAGCTGCCAGTTTTACCAAACACTTCTCTCAGCTCCCGTTAGAGATTTGTTACCAAATGAAAAAACAATTGTAAGAACGCCGAATAAAATAGGGAATAATCTTCAGTATATGTTGGTTATGGTAATTGTAAGAAACTGCTTTGAGAGAGAAAAGGTTATTGCTAAGGGAGTAGTGGAACTTCTTTTGATCTTTTTGTGGGATTTTGTCAGATATAGCTGTGACACATTTATCTGCAAAATATTTAAAACTGTGTCAATGTGTTCTTAATGATACCTTTTTATATACACTTGTAAAAAATTAACAGCTAACTTTGGGCCCGATCTTTTTCAATGGAAGGAAATTGAGAATTGGCTGCGGTTTGGTGACGGATGCGATCTAGCTATCACTTTAGACAATTTAAACATAAGACAGACTGGAAGACATTTATTGAAGGTTGATCCTTCAGTCATCTTAGTTGCTTTTTACTCCAATGTCATATATGCAAGGATGCACAGATTCTTATGTTTTGTTACGTGATGAGAAAAGGCACCAGTGTGCCTGAAAGAGTAATTTTAGCCTTCTTTCTCGTACTGTTGTTGGAAAGGGGAATTATTTTCCTAGATATGGGGGCTATACAATTTATGGTCAAGGAGCATGTTTTTTAAATAAAATAATAATTCTTGTTTAAAATTATTTGCTTTCTCTTCCCTCTGTTGCTTTTGCCTTTCGTGATCGAAGTCTAGGAGAGTAAGTCAATGTTTTAATGAACTTTGGGGAATTTGCTTTTGCTGATGTGCTTATAACAAGTTAAGCCGTTTCATTCAGCTGTTTCACTAGATCAAGCCAAAAGTTCTTTCTGTTGACTTCATGCACTAAAACTCATGATTTGTATGCATATTTTTAATTGGATTAAAAATGCCAGTGATGGTCAGCATTTGATTCTGGTTTATAGGTCTGCTTTTCTGTATATGTGCATGCTATATTCTGTTGCTTTCTTTTTGCAATTTTATCTTAACATTTTACTCTAGCTGTAAGATTAAACAGTATTTCTGAATTTTAGAGTCATTATTTTGAGATGTTTGCCTAATGAAGTGACTGAATCTTGAACATGCAGTTAGCTCAGGATCAGGTGATGTGAAAGCAAGCTCTCCTGTGGATGTAAACTCCTACAAGCAGCAGGAGCTCTCTCTCTCTTTAAATCTGTATGAATTTGTGGAGTTGTGGTAGAGAAAAGAAATAAAGTAAAACAGGCTTAAAGGTTAGGAAAAATTACTGTGCATGTCAGGAAACATTAATGGTGTTTTTCCTTTTTTCTAGGATTCACAGAGCAGGCAAGGAGGATATAGTATGCATCAGCTACAGGGGAATAAGGAATATGGAAGTGAGAAGAAAGGTTATCTTTTAAAGAAGAGTGATGGGTATGTTCTTGGAGTGCATTGTACATAGTGAGCACTCTTACCGTGTTTATGTACTGATTTTATTGTTTTCTACTGTGGGTGCTTAAGGCACATTCTCTTAAGTGCCACAAGTACTCAAGAATTTCACAGTTCAAATCTGAACACAGATCTGAGTTTCACATGATAAATGCAAAAAGCATGTAAAGCAATCATAAAACCCAAAGCCATATTAAAAAGAAGGCTATTGTCTTTATGAGTCTCTGCAAAGTGATTAAGACCTGTCGTAAATTTCTGATTTGCTTTTGGTGAGGCATTTAGTAAAAACTTGACTGCATCTGTTTGTTTCTCAAGGCTAATCTCAAAATGTTAATGAGATGAACATGAGTTTTGAAGTCATGTCTAGTTACTGAATTTGCTGTTGATGTTCTGTAGGTTAAGAAAAGTATGGCAAAGAAGAAAGTGCACTGTTAAAAATGGAATTCTTACCATATCACATGCAACGGTAAGTTATTTTTATGCCTTTTTATTAAAATAGTAAATGAACATTATCCTTTCCCAGTGAATCTGCCTGGTGTTAATCTACTATTACAAAAAATATGCCATTTCTGTTCCTGACTGTTGAAGTTCTCTGGATTGCCAGAAGTTGGAAACAGATTTATGGAAGTACTGTTACACTTGCTCCCTTGAACTCTTTGCTAATTGTCTGCTGCTGACCACTAGTGGAAACTTCAGGTTAAATGGAGTGGTACATCTGTTCTTGCTACACCTTTGAGATAGGGGATGAGATTCAGCTGAATAGAGTGAAGTGGCTGCAGTGTAGCTGCCTGCGTCAGAGCAAGATCCTGTAGACTCTTCTCTTAGCCACTGGAGAGCTGATTAATGCAGTCAAAGGTGTCTGGGTAGATTTGATCAGATGTCTTGTTAAAAACTCAGTTCTGGCTGTTGGCTGTACTGGAAGACCAATAACTAGCTCATACATTGATGTCACAGATGTTTTATTCCTACATAGGATGTTAACTGTTTAAAACATTTTAATGCCTACACATTCATTTTGTAAAAGAAATTAAAGTTGTTCAACTAATCAGAGTGAGGAAATGAGGCTAAAGGCTGGTTTGAAGTTAATTTCAAAACTTCCTGTGGGCTGCATGAAGTAAGTGAACTCTTCTTTAGCCTTCTAAAATGTCTTCAGTTATTTCCCCCACTGTTGTAGCTTTTGACAGTTGATTTAATACTTGCTGTAATGAAAAATTGCATAATAGTTTTACCATTGGTTTATGAAATACAAGTAAACCTTCAGTATTAGCTTATTCTAAATTTGGGTTTATTCCTTTAATCCCTTTCAGATAGGAAGAGTTGCCGTGAAGATTTTAGTCTTGTTTAGATTTACCAATCTGTCCATTCTGAGAGGCCAGGTCAGGCAAAGCCATGCTGGTCTCGAATGTTTTGAGGGTGTACATGTATGCCTGCCCACACTTTAATATCATATATACCTGCTCCCAGAAAAGGAAAATAATCCTAAATCAAGACATTTTACGAGTAAAATAAATTTTCTTTTTAGTCCAACAGGCAACCAGCTAAACTGAATTTATTGACCTGCCAGGTGAAGCCAAATGCTGAAGATAAGAAGTCTTTTGATCTAATATCACGTATGTAGCAATTTTAGTACTGCCGTGCACTGTTATTGCCAAATGCATTATTGCCAAAAATGTCATTACAAAATAGTTTGAGTATAAATAAGGATATAGTTCCAAATTCAGGTCTGTATCTGGATATATGCAGTGCTTCACGAGTGTGCAGATCTCTTTAGTTTTAAAGATGGGTTCAATTGTCAAATGAATAAAGGATGTTTTGTGTGTGATACAAATACTGTTCGTTTGTGACAAGGTTTTGCTTCAAAAGGGCAAAATTTGACTCATGCTTATTTTTCATATTTCTAAACATAACTCTTTGAAATATGTACATAAATCAAAATTCGCTATTCCAGCTTTCGCTGCCCCTTTTTTTTTTACCACTTGGAATCATTTTCCATGGCTGTGAATAAAGTATTAATGTTGCTGCTTAATTGCAATTGCTCTTCAAGGCTTTGGTTGCCAAGTAGGTTTTAGTAACCTACTAAATATGCAGCTGTTTTAGAAGTCGTCATGTACCAAATGAAAATATGTATTTATTCATTTCAGATAACAGAACATACCACTTTCAAGCAGAAGATGAACAAGAATACGTAGCGTAAGAATACTTCTAATTTTTCAAGTCTGTTTTGCCATTCAGGCTGTGTAAAAATAACGCCTAACGGTGGAAATACATTTCTCAGTTAATCATAGAATCGTAGAATGGTTTGGGTTGGAAATGACGTTAAGATCATCTAGTTCCAACCCCCAGTACTGCAGAAGTAGTGCCTATGGTTGTGAATTTGTAAACTATTTTGTGTCCCACTACAGGGCTCTTTGAAAACCTTGTAACCCTAAAATCAGACCAAAATCCAACCAAACCAACCCCCATTTAGGTTGTATACCTTGCCAGGACATGGTTTGTGTGCAGTTGCTTGGCAGATATGGTAGATAGGTTATTAAGGGGCAAATGAAACATTTTCTAATTGTTCTTAAACCTTCTGTGTCAACTTCTCCTTTGCAGTTACTTCTTTTCCTCCTGATCTTACCTTTTTCTTTAAATTAAAAGTAATAAACAGATAAGAGGTCTCCATGTATCACAAAGGTGATGCATCTTTTGTAGTCCTAAAAATAAACAGTCCTCTGAGATTTTTGTATTTTAGTAAATTGCTTCATTAATGTGGGTTTCCAACCAGATTATTCCCTTCAAAACAATCTTTCTTCCTGCTGGATCAGAACTGCTTCTTGCCTGAGAACCACGTACTACTTTTTTTCTTCCTGAATATTTCTCTCTGTCATCAAACATGAGTTATGCAGGAAGTTACAATCTAAGGCTCATCACCTGACAGCTCTAGTGAAGAGGGCAGCAAGCCTGAGCCTTCAAGGCTGCCTCATTCTTCAGGACTGTTGTGCTCTTTTGTTATATGCCTATATTCTAATGGAAGATGGTGGTATTCCATGTGCTTTTTAGAGGAGCAGGGAATGCTGGTAGGGTATTTCAGTTGTTTGGTAGTGTTGGGAGGCAGTGGCATTGACAGTTAAACACTGGGAGACATGGGTAAAATGAGGAGGCTGTGGAATTCTTTGCCATGAAGCTGTTTGCTTCCAGAGTCTCCCACAACTTTATGTTGGCGCTTAGAGTGTGAGGCTGACCTGCTAGTTATGCTTAGTGCAGTCATTCTGGAACTTAATTATTCCAGTAATGTTCTCAGTCAAGAAGAAAACACTGTTATTTCTGATCAGTAATGGATTTGATGGCACATAAGGTTTTGTGTCTCTGCCATAAATTAGTTTTTACTAATTTGTTGTTTTAAAAGGTGAAGGGTTTTGTTTGTTTTAACGCATGAGCAAGGTGGGAGAATACATTAGCGATGTACTTGTGATTGGCAGGTCTATCAGTTCAGTTTAGCTAGCTCTCTGGCCTGTTTTGAAATTCCAGGCTGGTTTTGTTTCCCATTAAGAACATAGTTTCCATTTGCTTACACTGAAGTCTGGTTTATCACTTCAAAGTCCAGTGGCTGAGAAAATAGCTTGTACTGGAATACAGAATCATAGAGTATCTCAAGTTGGAAGGCACTCATCAGGATCATCAAGTCCAACTCCTTGCTCCTCACAGGGCTTCCTAAAACTAAACCATGACTGAGAGCATCATCTGGATGCTCCTTGAGCTCTGACAGTTTCAGTGCTGTGGCTGTGTCCCTGGGGGCTGGCCTGTTCCAGTGACCTGGAACCGCCCTCTTGGTGAAGAACCTTTCCCTAATGTCCCATCTGAATTTCCCCTGGTGCAGCTTCATCCCATTTCCCTGTGTCCTACCCTTGGCCACCAGAGAAAGGAGATAAGCTGCTCCTCTCTGCTGCTACATGAGGAACATGTCTCCTGCTATGAAGGTGCCTCTCAGTCTTCTCTTCCCCAGGCTGAACAAACCAGGTGACCTCAGCTGCCTAAGTCTTGCCCTAGCGTCTTTCACCATCTTGGTTACCCTCCTCTGGACACAATCTGCTAGTTTGGTGTCCTCCTCTACTGAGGCACCCAAAACTGCACACAGTACTCAAGGTGGGGCCACACCAGTGCAGTGCACAGTGGAGTGTAGCATCTTAATGCTGATGCAAGTTTAAAAAGTTTTGTTTGGCTGAAGAGACATTATTTGCATCCAAGTGTTGGAGTACATGCACACAAGCTAAGTGTATTTTGCCCATATTAGGACTGTAAGCCACATTCAAAAAGGTATTGTAATGCTACTCAGACAAGTGTTCTGTTTCAGGAGATTACTTAAGTGACCCAAGGAACAGTATCTGCTTTGAGATGCACATAGAAACTTACTTTTCTTTTTCTTTAGGAAAACTTCTGCAATATCTTTAGTTAATTGAAGTTCATGATCCAGAATGACTGTTAATGCGTTGATGAGAAACTACTGTATAACCAAATGGTCTATTTTTCTTGTGCAGCCACTGAGTAGTCCTAAATTGCTTTATTATCTGAGGTGTCACGTGAACAGCACCCTTTGACTTCTAATCTTACTGATTTGAGTGTTCTGCAGGAACTATGTGATGTAGCTCCTTGGTTATACTTGTCATCCTCTTGTTCCAATTTTCACTTGAATTGTGTATGTGTGCCTCACTGTCAACCTTTTCTTTTCCATCTTATGTTTTGTCCACCCAATTTTAATGCTGCCTCTGTTCTGTCTTTTTTCCTTTGTTCACCAAATGATTTTCAAATTATAGAATCATAGAATCAGATTCCTTCCATAAATCTAAATAGAGAAAAAAAGCAAAGATCCATTTATGCTGTAGTTTAATTGACCTTGCATACATTTTCCTAGTGCGCTTTTGAAACTGCTTCCTTAAATAGCTTCTCAAACTAGTTAGAAATAAAACTGATAATGATTTTAAAAAGCAGATGGTTTAAAATAAAAATCTATGTTTGTTACAGGTTTATTACTGCTTCCCCTCAAACGTTGCCTTTAGTTCAGTGCATTTCTTGATTATTTTTGTAATTTCTTATTTTTATCCAGCCAGCTGTCTGTTGACCTTTAATTAGTGCTTGACTGCCTTTAAAGTCTCAGTGGATTTTATTAGTTTCTCTAATAGTGCAGTGTGTGCAGGGGAGAGGGAGGAGGTATGTCTATGTACATATATATATTTGTGTATATATTTTTGTATATTATGAGAAACGTAACCTCAGAGCTCTAAAAACACAGATTATTTTTAACATTTGCAATAACAGGTGCTTTCTACTTTGATAATTGGATATTTGATGTTGGATATTTGATAATTGTGGATAGGGCCAAACATGCTCCAGATAAAACCTTTTAGTTCTTTTCTACTCTCTTTGAAGCCCAAGAGTATTTTGCTTTCTGTAGGAGATGCCTGGAATATTAACAAAGCTATTCCAAATTTCTGCTGTGAAGAAACATGCATCTAACTTCAGTATAGTGTTTAGCAACAGCCTTCAGACGTTTTTCACTTTGGGAATACCAAAGGAATGGGAAGGTCTTGATACTGTCTGTTGCTTCTTCCATGCAAACAAATTGTTTCCGAATGTTGGAAAAATATTATGGTATTCTTGTTCTGTTTATGCATTTACCTTGAAATAGCACTGTTGCAGTAATGATTGTCAGAAGAGACATAGTCCTTTATTGCAAGCTAAAATAACTGCTAGATTGATTGTTGTCTTGGTGGGGAGGGAAAGAAGGAGTTCTTATTGGCATAGAAAAACTGGACTAATCCACCCAAAACTAACGAACACTTCTCCTTCACTGGATCCAGAAGTCACCCATAGTGGCAGATTTTTGTTTAGCCTCATGATTTTCTTCAACACTGGGAATCTCCAGCAAACAGAATGCCTTAAAGGATCATAAGGCTGCAGAGATCCAGAAGAAGTGTAGTAGCAGATTGAACAGCCTGTTTTACTGTATTTGGTAGAAAACAAAGTGGTTCTGTTAAGACTTGAGTAAAGTTTAAATTATTTGAAAGAACAATACAAAGTATTAGTATAATCACAGAATGATTTGGGTTGGACGGGACCTTTGAGATCATCCAGTTCCAACCCCCTACCATGGGCAGGGACACCTTCTGCTAGACCAGGTTGCTCAAGGCCCCATCCAACTTGGCCTTGGTATTACCAGAAGTTTTTTCACTGTTACCTTGATGCTGGTGTTATAAACTAAAGCAAATATGTTTTTAAAAAACAAAGGAAAAAGGAGACTTGTACAGATAAGAAAGAACAGCAGTCATAAGGCAGTTTTTATAAACTATTGACATTAAATTAATATATTTATTGATTGGAATTGTTTGATTTGGGTATACAGCCTGCTAGAAGGCCAGGTGACCAATGGGAGACTTGTATAATTAGCACCAGTTATTAAGAATGTGCTTGTTGCTGTGCTTGTGTTCCGTGGGCCTTGCTGCTGCTGTCTGGGGAAAGCTGACATGGCAGTGGCAAGCAGCCTTGGGCAGGGGCTCCCTCTGGATGAGGAAGCATGGCCAAAATAAGCTGCTGCTCTTCCAGTTTAGAAACCCATAATATGGAGATTTGTATCAAGCTAACAGCTCGCTCAGTCATGTTGTGTTCATTTTAATAGCATCTAATATTTTTTTGATTGTTCCTGCATAGCTGAGTTTTAATTCAAATTCTGCCTTTTTAACAAACTAATCAAACTGTAACCCTGAAAGAAATTGTCAACAAATGCTGGAATAAATGTTGTCTGTCTGAGTTTAATGATGATTTTACTGCTCGTTTAACCAAACATTACTGTAATATTAGAAGCAAGACACTGCTGCCTCTTGAGTTTTTTAATAACATTGGATGTTGTCAGAAAACTTGCAGAAGAATGCCATCTAGTGTGGGTTCTTGTGTGTTATGACTGGAGATAATGTAAATACATTGGTTTTGGCATATAAACTATGGGGCAAGTTTAGGTTTAATTTTTTAAATTTCTTTCATTATAAAGATCGATTTTTTAAATAATTTAAGCATTTTTTTGTTTTGTAAATCCAACTTCCCAGGTTATTCTGTGCCCATTAGATTTAAAAGATGTATGCATATCAAGTTGTTATATACAGTGTATATATAGTTTTATATATATGTATATTCAGTTATATACAGTTCACGCACTGAATCTGTATTGCAAGATTATGTATATGAATTCCTCTCTGAAATCCTTGTAAAGTTTATCTTTTCATTATTATTTCAATGGAAAATGATAAATTTCAATCTGAAGTTTGCTTTGACAACCACAGCCATTTTAGCCCCTTTCAGATTGGTGATTGCAGATAATTGGAATGTTGTAAACAGGAAATGTGAGGACACTGCCAGTTTAAAATCTTCTTACGTAAAAAATGTGTGTTTGCAGTAGATCCAAGATCATTGTACCTGGAAAGGTTTATGTTTTTAACTTGCAGTGCTGCCTCACTTAGAAAAACAACATCTGCAACATGCTTGTCGTTAGTGTCACTGCTTTTTGTTCTTTACTTCCACCTGGAGAGCAGCAGCCCCTGAGAGGGATTTTCTGGATTGGTTTTCATTTAGAACATCATTGTGTAGACAAAACCTTGCAGAGTGGTTGGGAGCGGGGGAGCCATTGTCTGAAACATTATTGCAGAGTCTTGATATGCTGCAGTCAACAGTTGCTCTTACTATTTTCTGTTAGCTCTCAGTATCGTTACTTCTCTGCCATGTGCCCTTCTTTAGCCATTTGTTGCCATGGCAGTTTTCATTAATGTGGTCATTACAGTCTGACTCTGAGTGCGGCAAGACCTGCATTTTGAAAGGCAACTAGCCATTAGCGCATTAAAAGTGTGCTTGTTGTCTCCTCTGTGAAGAGAGATGCACACTGGAAAAAGTAGTGGTTGCAATTTTCCCCTTCAGAAATGGGATAGATTTCAGGAAGATCTTAGGCACCTACTTTTAAAGCAGTTAAATTTACAGGAGCTTAATGGCACCCTTTCTTTTCCACAGCTTCTGCTTATTTGAGGAACTTGAGAACTGTGCTGCTTTGACTGTAAATTGTTCACCAAAGGGATTTTAGAATTAAGACTTTTTCTCTTTGCCTTTTCTCATTCTTTCTTACTTTTTCTCAAGTCTTTCCTTTCCACCTCTCACTTTCCTCCCACTCAGTCTCTCCTACAGTACAATCCCTCCATATATTCCCACTAATATTTTGTTCCTGGCAAGCTTTCTATGGTTTATAGATTAACTTGTATTTGCAAATGCAGATCTTCATTAAGATCTTTATCTTGTGCTAGATGGATATCAGTATTGACTAACAGCAAAGAAGAAGCATTAAATATGGCATTCCGTGGAGAGCAGAGCACAGGGGAGAACAGTTTAGAGGATCTGACAAAAGCCATTATTGATGACATACAGAGATTACCCGGCAATGAAGTCTGTTGTGATTGTGGCTCACCAGGTATCTCAATTTGTTAATCTCATCAACTTCTTCTCGAAGGCAAAGTAATTTCTTTAAAGAAGTGTTTGTAGTGTTCAAACTACTTTTCTAAGAGATGTGTTTATCAGTCTTCAACCTGTTTTTAAAAGAGCAAATACGACTTTCGTACATTAGTTCCATTTAATTCACTAAAATATTTTTGTGTGTTGTCTGTGCTTACTTCCAGCAGTTCAAGCCCCTCTGGAGTTTGAACTGCTCTTGTTGCACTGTCTCTAGATGCTTGTTGCACTTGAATGGAAGTTGCTTGGCATCACTGATCCTGTGCATGCTACTAAGTAGAAGTGAGTAATGCTTAGACAATGATTGTGGAAAAATTGACCTGGCCAGGATCTTACTCTGAGGTTTTATCTTGGCATGAGACTATTGGAACTGCAGTATCAAAAGCACCCAATCTTGTGCAAAGAATGACACCCAGAGTTGAAATCCTCTCAGATAATAACTTCAGAAGTACAGAGTTACAGGTCAGTTTCATGTCACTTAAACCTAGAGATGAGTCAAATCATCAGATACTACTGAACTGATACGGTAGTTGGCAGCTGCTACAGCTTTTACCTCTAGAGAGATAGTTCATGAAGGTGATGTTCATTTGGAACTGAGTACATAGTATGTATCTTGAAGATGCTAACTGATGCAGAACTGATCCAAACAAGAAATACCTAGATAAAACATGCAAAGTGGCATATAATTTTGTCATATCCTGGAGTTGGTTCATTCAATTATTCCATGATGTAAAGCTACAGAAATTCAGATTACAGTTCTCACTCATCGTTTAATTTGTAGTGAAGTTTTAAGCTTCACTCCTGCACCCCAGCTTGCTGCCTTAAAACTCCTGACTTAATGCTTTGTCAGTTACTATTTAAGATCAAGAAGGAGATTAATTTCAAAACATGTATATGTCTGGAAATACATCTGGAGCTTTTTCTTTTCCTTAAAATCTGGTCTTGCTTCTTATGTAGCATTCATAGTGTAAGATCTATTCTCACATTACATGCAAATCTCCTACCATGCCAGCAATATTTTTCTGTCCTGGACTAGCCAGCATTATTTAAATGTTCTACAACATATTACTGTTTTACATATTAAAAATGCTATGGTCAATCTATGAAGAAAGACTATTTAAAATTTAAGAAGTAAAGATTAAAACTTTGTTGCCAACAGTGGAATTTAGGAGATGCTCCTTTTAAAAACAGGAAGCAAAAGCCTTACTTTTCTGCAGGAAACAAATCCTGATGTATTCAAATGCAGTCATTCAGTGTGGATTTGTATATCTGAATTCAGTGCCTTTGGGACTGTCGAAATCTGAAAAATGTAATTCCATTGGTATCGATCTGTGGTTAAATTTGCACTGTGGTTTGGATAAAAGTATGGAATATTCTTAATTTATTTCCATTTGCTAAAGCATTAAATGAGGAATCATTTCAGAGTGCACTGGAATTTTTTACCACCATTGAGAAGCTTTTCTTGGACTTTGATTAAATACTTTGTTTTGCAATTCTACAGATCCAACATGGCTATCAACTAATTTGGGCATTTTAACCTGCATTGAGTGTTCTGGAATACACAGAGAAATGGGTGTCCATATTTCTCGAATCCAGTCTTTGGAATTAGACAAATTGGGAACGTCTGAACTCTTGGTAAGTTCCTTTAATTGGGATTATTTTTACTCTTTTTTAGTCAGATGCTCTGTATATAGGTATCATTCAGGTGTATAATTTACTGTTAAATTTTTTCAAGGTATGTGTTTTGCAGAATGCTGTCTTCACATTTTAGTATGTGCCTTACCAGAGGTTTTTTAGTATAATGTGTTACTGATGCTTTTAGCCATCTGTCACTTCTGATGTTAATTTCTGGAGGTTTTGCAGAATGAACATTGACATTAGTGCCATCAGGATTTTGCCTCTCATTAGCTGATCTTGACCTTAAATCAGAGCAGCCCAAAATCCCGTGTAATTAGAGAAAATGAAAGCTAATTTAACTTGACAAGTGAGAATGACCGTTTCTAATTTTGATAGAAAATTCTTGGGTGAATCCTTTAATTTTATGGAAGAAACCCTGCAATGTTAAAGTTACTCAGGGAATTTGATGTGGCTACTAAAACAAAAACAAACACACAAAACCAAAACAAGAAACAAAGAAAGAAAAGACACAGTTACAGCAAGTTTATCTCCTCAGCTGTGTTTGGTGTGTGAGAAGACACTTGTCACAGAAACTTTGTATGGGAAAACTGAGAGAAGATAAAAGACAGTTCTGGATTTGTGTAAGGTTTGACATTAGCACTGGAAGTATTTTTGAAATCTTGAGTTGGTTGCAAGGTTAGCAGTGATTTAAATCAAATTTTACTAAGTGTGACTCTGCAGTAGGTCCGAGCTCCTTTCCAAAAGTAACTTCCTGATTAGTGTACTAGAACTGTTTCAGTGTTCGTGCTGCTAGTTCCTCATTCTGTTCTTATGCTTGGAGGTACATTGTCTTCAAATACAGCAGCAGTGGCTGGGATGCTAGGATTCACACTTAAAAATTTTAAGTCTTTCATGTTTTAAGTGTAATCACTATGCTTTTGTTCTGCAATTTGTTGTGTTCCATCTTGTAGCAGTACTGTGGAAAATGCACATTAATAGTCCAGGTTGTTGTATATTTTATTTTGTTTTTCTTATTGCAGCTGGCCAAGAATGTGGGAAATACTAGTTTTAATGATATTATGGAAGGGAATTTACCTAGTCCTTCACCTAAACCCACTCCATCAAGTGATATGTAAGTTTAGAATCTTTAAATTCTTTAATATTAAGTTTACTGTGGAATATATATGTGATGTAAATTGTCTTAGAGAGTAACCAAGTCAGAGGAGGGCTGGGGCAGCAGAAGAAAAGGGATTTTTTTACTCCACTTGTGGGGTTTCTTAAGAAGTACAGTCTTTTGTCATGCAGTCACATTTAAGCTACAGCTTCTTGGTGCAGAAAACTTTAGGTTTGGGTTTCAAGATTCATTATTTTGGATCTTGACAGTTTTTGAGTTTTGTAGCATCTCCTCAGGTGATAGACACAGTTGGACTAAATGACACCAGCTTCAGGTACTGTCTTGAGATGGAGATGAGTTTTTTCTTTCTTTCCCTGGTGCTGGAGCTGCACAGAGAGCATCACAGATGTTGTTTTGCCATAGAAGGCTTTTTAACCTATTATGCTGTTTTCTAGCTCATTAAGTATTTTTCTTTTATCCTGCTTTTAGCATCTTTTTCATGCTTCTCCTTTTTTTTTAACAGATGGACGTGTTTCCATGAGAAATCACATTTCAGGCTTTCGTTTTTTCTTTGGTCTAGTCCTCAGAGTCAGCCTTGGCAGTCCTGGGGTAACGGTTGGGCTTGATAATCTTAAAGGTCTTTTCCAACCTAAATGATTCTATAATACATATATTTCTGTGATAATTTTTGTATGTAACAAGAAGACGGGATAAAATTGCATATGTACCTTGTTTTGGGCTTGTTTGCTAGACAGACATGCGTTATCAATAGTTTTCTTCTTCACTTCTCAGCTCCTGAATTAGGCAAGGTGAGTTTAAATTTAAGTCATTGACCCATTTTTCTAAGTGTTTCTAAACCAAGCTCTATTTTCACACCCACAGGACTGCACGTAAAGAATTTATCACTGCTAAATATGTAGATCATAAGTTCTCCAGGAAGACTTGTGCATCTGCAGCAGCTAAACTGAGTGAATTACTTGAGGCTGTCAAATCCAGGGATTTACTTGCACTAATTCAAGTCTATGCAGAGGGGGTAGAGCTAATGGAGCCGCTGTTAGAGCCTGGACAGGTAAGCTTATCAGGTAAACAAAGCAGAGTATTTCAAGTAGTGTGTATTTGTAAAATGTCTGGGACTGGGGCTGCTCTCTTAGATGCTAAAACAAGAGAAATAACAGATTAAAATGGTGGGGGTTTCTTCCTTAATGTGGCATCCTTGTGGGGAGGGAAGAAGGCGTATCACTTGTCATCAAATCCTCTAAAGGACTGTGAAATGTAATAGTAGTATCATACTGTTCTAGGTGCAACTGTTATGTTGAGCAGCACCTGTTCTGCAGTGTGTTTCTTTAGGGTAAGGCCTAGAGAAAGAGAGGGCTTGTCTTGATATCCTTGGCTCACCTGATACCACAAAGAGTATCATACCTGCTTTTGAAGTAGATGCTGAAAGAACACATTAATGACTACACAAGTCTCTGCTTCTCCATGAGGAAAGAAACTGTGATGCCTTCACAGCTTCTGATGAAACATTTACAGAAGTACAATTTCTTTCAACCAGGAAGACAGATTCGTTTATTATTTTAATAAACTTCTGAATAGTTGATCTTCCTTCTAAAGTCAGTAATAGCTTTTTGGAAAAGTCAGTCCAGGTTGACCTTAGCATCCGTGCAGAAAAAAGCACGGTGTGTAACATTTCTGTAGGCAATTGCTGCTGTGTAACCAGTTGGTCAGCAATGTCTTCTCCCATTACTTTTGAACACGACTTGGAGCGATTTCAGGGAATGTTTTCAACAAGTTCTGTGGAAATAGCTACCTTGGCAAAGGGCAGAGTGCCTGTGTGTATCAAGTGCAGGGAGTTCAGTGTAGTCTCAGCACTTGAAATGTCACAAGAGTGCTTATCATGGAAACACGTTACAAATTCTGTGTCTACAAGGTGAACTTTCTATATTTATTATCCTTAGCAGTTACCACAGAATCAGCTCCTTAGCCTTTCTCAGCTGGTACCTAGAAAGGTGTGAGCACCAACTGAAATGTGGGCTGCAGTTAAGATGTTCATGCACTGTAAATTCTCTGATGTTTAATAAGTCTTTTTAGTTAAAGTTGTGATTTAAGTATGTGTACTCTAATATATTTTTAATGCCCCTTTTGATCAGTAGGAGTTAATGAGATCTGGTTTTAGATTAATTCCTCATGCAACTTTGAAACTGAACTAAACAAAACTTATATTGTCATTTAAATGCATAAATGCTTTTGTTATATGTATAGAAAATAAAGTGTTATTCTGTTTAAATTCATGATGAGAAGCCCTATATCTGGGGAGGAACAACCCCTTGCACTAGTGTATGCTAGGCACTACCCATCTGGAAAGCAGCCTGGCAGAAAAAGGCCTGGAGGTCCTGGTGGGCACCAGGCTGATACAAGACAACAGTGTGCCCCTGCAGCAGGGAAAGCCAATGGTATTATAGGCTGCAGTAGGCAAAGTACTGCCAGCAGGTTGATGGCAGTGATTCTTCCTCTCTACTCAATGCTGGTGAGGCCATAGCTGGAGCCCCGAGTGCAATTCTGGGCTCCCCAGTACAAGAGAGACTTTGATGTACTGGAGAAAATGCAGTGAAGGGACAAAGATGTTTAGAAGACATGATGTGTGAAGAAAGGCTGAGAGATCTGGGACTTCCCAGACTTCAGAAGAGAAGGCTTAGGGAGTTCTTATCCAGATATATAGGGAAGGTGTAAAGAAAACAAAGCCAGGCTCATTTCAGTGGTTCCCAGTGACATGACCAGAGGCAATGGGCCCAGTTTGAAACACAGGAGGTTCCCTCTGAACAAGGGGAAGGTTTTTTCTTATTGTGAAGGTAACTAAGCACTGGCATGGGTTACCCAGGGAGATTGTGGAGTATGCCAACCTTGGAAAGATACTCCAGAGTCATGTGGACATGGTCCTGGAGAACTGGTTTTAGATGGCCCTGCTTGGGGAGGGAGGTGGGACAAAATGTCCCTCACAGGTCCCTTCCAACTTCAACCATTCTGTGATTCTGAAAGGTAGGACTGTGATTTTTGGTGAGGATTTTCCCAGGTTTTGTAGGAAATAGTGTTGTTGGGTATGCTTGGTGCTCAGCAAGGTGTCGTAAAGCAACAAGTACGTGAAAGGCAAAAGATCCAGAAAGTCAATAACTATTTTCATCATAATTTCCTAATAACATTTTTCCTTTGAAAGACCTGTAAAAGACTAACTGACATATATCTTGTAGGTCTGATATTACAAGCTTTGCAGAAATTAGACACAAAAATCTAACTTCTATTTGTGTGTGTTTAGGAGCCAGGTGAAACAGCACTTCATTTAGCAGTCCGGACTGCTGACCAAACCTCTCTCCATCTGGTTGACTTCCTTGTACAAAACTGGTATGGATTGATCAATTTTCATTATGTATGAAGAATATAAATGTTCAAAGCTACCCATGCAGTGCTTTGGACAGTGTTTGCTTATCACTTACATTCTCCTTAGATATGCTTCAAAAAAGCATAATTTCAATACCTTTGAGTTGACCCTTGTGCACCTAAGTGTGGACAGAATTGTAGGTTGAAACATGGAAAGCAGTTATAAAGATAGAATGAAAGGAAAAATAATGTAGAGCAAAAGAGATCAGTGATTTATAACACATCACTATGAAACAATGCAGATGAATAGAAGTGACAAAGTACACATTCCGAACACATGACACATGCAAAGAAATTGTAAGAGTAGAAAACAAGGCTATGTCTCATAAATTTATGAGTAGAAGCTAGACTGACTTCAAACAAGGTGTCGTAATAGTTAATAAAATGTATTGAAGTTATTGACAGCCTGATCTTCTTAACTGCTAATTTTCAGCATCTAGGTTATTGGCTGAGCTGTTCTTTGTTGTCAAGAGATGTGTTCACAGAAGTGAAAAATCTTAATGAAAATACTTTAAAAAATCAAATGGTGCAAGATTATTTTTCATATGTTTCACAACATAGTTAAACATTAGCTGAAATTAATCCCAGTCCACCTCTCCAGCATGCTATGAAGCAGAGGAAGCGGCAGTCACTTGCTGTGTCAGGTGGTGGGTTTTGAAGAATGAGGAGAGGAAGACTGGGGAAACACAGAAGACTCATCACAACTCCCTCAGCACAGGGAGTCCTTCTTGCTATTGAAGTGCAGTCAGTGAATACTTGGTTCTTTTCCCTCCCCTCTCTAATAGTTTATATAGCATTGTCCATACGGAGTGTTAGAAGGTTTGGTCTTCTGATGACAGCACAGACTTGAAATCCATGTTCCTGACACCATCTCTTGGGCTCCTTGGACTAGCTGTGTAGCCTTCACGTTAACTTTATTCTAGTGCTACTCCCTCCTGTTAAATGGGGTGCTGACTATTGTAGGAGTGTTCTTAAAGCAAAAGATAAAATATAGTAAAAAATAAGCTATTAATATTTACAAGATAAGTTCATAATTTGAAAACTCGTTTAGAAGCCCAAATTATTATTCTGAGCAATATTAAAGGATATGTTATTTTGGATTATTATTTAAAAATACTTTGTTTTGTCTGAAGAAACTATGAAGCTTTGTAATGTCAGGGGCTGTAGCAATAGGTGGTAGGTTTAAACTTACACAGAGGAAGTTCAGGTTAGACATAAGGAAGAAGTCCTTTACTGTGTGGGTGGTGAGGCAGTGAAATGCGTTGCCCAAGGAAGTGGTAAATGCTCCATCTCTGGCAGTGTTCAAGGCTCAGTTGGACAGAGCCTTGGGTGACATGGTCTGGTGTGAGGTGTCCCTGCCCATGGCAGTGGGGTTGGAACTGGATGATCTGGGTCCTTTCCAACCCAAATCATTCTGTGATTCTATGATTCTATAACTATCATTCTTTATGTGTTTTTGTCACCTGTCTGTAGTTTTGTCTCAATCTCAAATATAAGAGCATCTTTACATCCATATGGGCTCTGCACTTACTGTTCAGTGTGGGTAATACTGAGTGGAAGTAAAGCTGTCATTTTCTGAGCTTTTCACTTTTATAAATGTATTAAATTGATCGCAGTATGTCATGACTTTTTCCAAGAAACCTTGTTTCAGAAACTGAAAACAGAAAGAGAGAACAGTTTTAAAAAGCCCTGTGAACCCCTTTGCACAGCTTGTCTTTCCCAGTTTGTATCCTTCCATTCGTTCTTATGACACTCTTATGCATCCTCACAGCCACCCTCTTTGTGGTTCCTTGAACTTGAAGTGCGGGACTTATTAGCCTGTTCTAACTGTATCAGAATGATTTTTCACACATTTTTAATTGGGCAAATTTAGCGTGTTTGAAAAAGAAATGCCAGTAAAGTGGAGGGCGAAAACCAACTGCCATGACCTTACAAAGGATTAGGTCTGAATCTCTGAGTTTCAGGTTTGTTGTTTGCTTTTTCAATGAACAACTGTAGATGCTCAGTCCTTGTCAACCACAGCTCAGGAATTTCCAGTGTGCTTGGAACTATTCTTACTAGTCCTTGAAAGTAATGTCTAACTTGAAAAATATTTCTTTCTCTTTCTACTCCATATGTGTCCCATAAAGTATTAATGCATTTATTGCTGCTAGGGATGCTTGCTCTGAAACAAACAGCACAGCACACTAGATGTCTCTTGATTATTTCTTCTTTTGTGTTTAGTGGAAACCTGGATAAGCAAACAGCGCTGGGCAATACAGTTCTACACTACTGCAGTATGTATAATAAGCCTGAGTGTTTGAAATTGCTTTTGAGAGGGAAACCAACTATTGATGTAGGTAAGTTCATTATTTAAAGCTAGGAAAAAAAGATTTACTAACATTTCTTTCTATTATTTTAGCCATTTGTGTGTTAGGAAGATGGCAACTTTACCACCAATGAGCCTAATGGAAATGTTCAGTTAAGAAACGGAACTTAAATTCTTAGATGATAATAGTGGCAAACATTTTCTCATATAAAATGCTAATAATAAAGCCTAGCTTTCCTGATACATAGTTTCTGATGCATCATAAACAGTGTGGTATTTAGGTTTATTGTTTTTATTGTAAAATTCATCTATTACTTGTATGTTATAATGCTTCGAATGGCTGCTCACGTTAATTGCACTTCAGACATATGTGGGCTTTCTGTACACAACAGTTAATTCCTCTTTTAATATTAATGACAGTTGGCACTGTGGCTTCACCCAGCATGCCCCAGCCACCACTGTAGGTGATTAGGGAAGGGATATGCTCATTCAGCTGCATTTCTCCCTCTCTTTGCAGTCCACGTGTGCAATAGGTAAAACACGTGCCATACCTAAATCAGTCCATTTTTCATCATGGCTTAGCAAAAGTTTAATTAAAAATAAAATCTCTGTAAACTGTTTGCTTACACTTAGGATAATCTCTTGTTTAATAGATGCTCTCCTTTCCCTGCCATATTTTGAATTAAGAAGGTATTCCATGAATCCAGGCTCAGGAGCTATGTTTCATCAGCATGTCTATGAAACATTTGTATTTTGTCAGTTCTTGGTATAGGAGGACAGCTTCATGAACAGTTGGTGCAAAAAGAAGAGTATAAACTTTTTTTTTTACCTTTTCACTCATTGCCATTATTTTCCCCCTTTGCCCTCTAAAAAGCTGTTGCATAAATTTAAGTTCATAGCTTGGTGGCAGAAATCACTGTTTCCTTGGCCTTTTTATGCATCCTTAGAATAGGTTCTAATATTATCATAAGTCAAAGAATTTGTTGCAACCTTTTTTAGCAGATATATCACTCATTAAGAAAATGGAAAAGCTGTCTGCACAAGCATAAACATGCTTATTGGTCCTTCCGTTGAGCTCTGTAGATGCCAGAAGGGTGTTTGTACCTTTTTAGGTTCTATTTTTTGTTTAGGATTGTTTTGGTTTTATGCTCTCACTTAGGAACTGCATATCTTCTCTAGTACTTGAACCATCAGGTTTTTACTTAAAGATTGAAAGTTTGGAATTGGCTGGTCTCTTAAGTTCTCTGTGTGCTGACTGCAGTTAAATACCGTGTTTTCATTCCTTTTCATATTAAAACTCCTGAACCATCCTGGATCTTTCTATTAGGAGCCCCCCTTCTAGGGATCTTAATTCTTTCAAACTCATAGGCCTTGCTGGATGACTGCTTTGTATTTTCTAGAATCCATGACTAGCATTCTAGGTATAGTATTACGGATAGACATATTTCCTTTTGAGGCCTAAGTTTGGCTGTTTTCAGTTCCCAGTCACAGGAACTCTTTACAATCTAGATGTGATGTGGAGCATACTCTGTTCATCTCCACGGCATTCACTGCTATACCATAAGGCTAAATTTTACCCAAGGTTTGCCCATATCTGGTTGGGATATGGGGTTTGATCTTTTCTTGAGACTTGCTACTGAGCATCTGGGGAGGATCCCATTAAGTGTTGTGCCAGAGGACCTTCAGAGTGCTCAATTACCACCTTCTTTCTGATCAGGCCTTATTTGAAAAGGCAAACCCTTTTACAGCTTTAAAAAGATGAAATTGGTAGGGAGTTTTAAAATTATTCTTTTCCAAATGTCAGAATAGGATTTCTGTCTTCAAATTCAGGCTTCAAACCACTACATACTAATCAAAGTAAAAGGTGCTTGGATCAACATTTACCTGTTTTTTAAAATCTTAAAATAGTTTTCTTTTATAAGCTATTAAAGCTTTGCTTTTCCTGCTTATTCATGTAAGAGTTTTACTGGCAAAGGAGTTGAGTGGAGAATGACTAGATTTCTTTATATTCTCTGCTAGGATGGTTAGGAAGGATTTGGAAGTGTCCCAGCAGATGCTGCTGTTCAGAAAGAACCTGATGATACAAGAAATGCATGAGCACTTAGAGTGGAATCTTAAAGAGCTGCAGCTGCCATAGAGTAAATAGATGTATTTGATCACTTTTAGAAGTTACTCTGCTAAAAATACTGAAACTTACTGAATTGAGTCTTTAATCATCTCAAAGAACCCCTCTCTTGTTTTATTGTTAATTTTGTAGTCAATCAAGCTGGAGAGACTGCTCTGGATACAGCAAAAAGAGTGAAAGCTGTCCAGTGTGAGGAACTGGTAAGAGCCAGGGTGGGGAAGAAGGATGGGGGGGGTTTGTATGTTTAAAGATGTGGTCTTCTGAATCTGGCATTGCTGCTGTATGTCAAACTATCGCTGTGAGCTGGCTGTATGCTAGGCTGAAGGTCCTACCAACTTCAAAACACAAGAGTCATTTTCTTTGTAAGAGTTTGAGATATTACTTGTGTTGGAAGTACTTAGTTATTTTAACCAGACCTTAAATACTTGAGAGTTTAGTTGTCACAGAACCGATAAATTGAGGCCAAACTAAACTTTTTGTTCAAACTCTATTAAAGCTCCACCAACATTAACTACAGATTGGGGATTTCACATAGATTTGTCACTACACTGCTGACTCTTTAACTTAATGGCAAGTGATCCAAAATGTGCAATCACTCACCTAAAAGGGAAGGCTCCTCCTTGAGGAGTTCCCTTGGACAACATCCTGACCTAAAAGGAGAATCCCTGACTGCAGCCAACGCTGCTCCGAGGAGCAACTCCAAATGGCTGCCCAAGGGGCTCCGTTGTTGCCCTAGTTGGATCTGAGCTGTTGTCAGATGTGGTCTTGTACACCCATGGGGTTAGGACCTGACTTCCTGCCCCTGCACCCACCAACCAGCACCATGTGTGTGGAAAAGGAGCTGTGCACATGGGAGCTCTCCTGGGATCTTGTCTGTGAGAAGAAGCTTTGGTGGGTTTTGTCTGGGCTTTTGTACCTGCCATACAGGTATTTGAATAGCAGTTAATACCAATTTTAGGACATTTGTGCTTCATCACCTTAAAAGTTCTTCTTAGAGAATTTTCTATCAGAAGTACAGAACAACTTCTGAAATTTAAATCTGGTAAGACCTTTCAGGTCCTTTAGATCCTTTTGGTCTGGATCTTTGACTTTTCCCAGGTGACTTAACAGGGCAGATAGTTCAGAGATGGTGAAAGTCATGTTACAAGCAAAATTGAAATGACTTGAAATTAAAACCACCTCACAGGTGGTAGAGAAAGAGGCAGAAGTGTAATGTCTGGAAGTTAGGGTGTCAGAAAATGTAGAACACCAGCTTCTGTTGGACTTTGTCTCTCTACTGAACATGATCAAAGCAAAAGCATTCTGGAATTTTGAGAATATTTAAGGAATGTTAACAGATGCCACTCAAGAAACCTATTGGCATTCAGGAACTAAAGGTGTTAAAGGATTTTCTCAGGTACTTTTCTGAAGCAGTTAGACAAGAATATGGAGTCTACATCAGACTAACAAGCTTGTTTGTTCTTAGCCCTCTGAAGTGCCTCTTACCAGCATGCATTTAGTAGGCAAGTGAGTTTAAGTACTGCCAAGGGATTAAAAAGTCTAAGCAGTCTAAGTGATTTCACATTCAGCACGGAACCAGAAGAATTTACTAAACAGCTGCCATTTGCTGCTTAATGCTGTTTCTCAGAACAGTTTTGCTTCGTTTTGATGAACCAAGGAGGATATCTACTTTTGCTGTGCAAAATTTTAATACCTTTCATTTGACAATTGAAAGTTCTTGTCATGTATTAATTATTGCAAAATCAAGAGAGCTTGTCCTTCAGATATCACAATTTTACATATTTCTGGGGATGCAGTCAGTGTTTTGTCATGGTTGACGAGGTGGTGCTCTCACTGCCTTCTCAAGTACTCCCATGTCTGCTGTGTAAGTAAGCACACTGTGTTTCCAGTGTTCTGTTTCTACTGTTGACAGAGTTTCTGTCAGCTGAAAACCAGATCAGCCGTACAACACACAATTGGTATGGAATACCTTTTTCTTTACAGTGTGTATTTAATAGAATAGCATCATCTGTTAATATGGACCATCTGATTGTGTTGTGGAACAAAAACAAACAAGTGGATGTGATCAGTGAGCTTATCTAGCAGCTAATTATTTCAATTATTATAATAAAAATTCTGGGAATACCTCACCGGTTATAAGGGCATAGAGCTGTTGGAGCAAGTCCAGAGGAGGTGACAAGGATGATAAAGGGGGCTGGAGCATCACCCATTCAAACATAGCCTGAGAAAATTTGGGCTGTTCAGCCTGGAGAAGAGAAGGCTGTGTGGAGACCTCATAGCAGCCTTCCAGTATCTGAAGGTGTCCTGCAGGGATGCTGGAGGGGGCTCTTTGTTAGGGACTGTGGTGAAAGGAAAAGAGCTGATGGATTTAAACTGAAAAAGTGAGAGTTCAGGTTGGATATAAAGAAGTTCTTTGCTGTGAGGGTGGTGAGGCACTGGAATGGGTTGCCCAGGGAAGTTGTGAATGCTCCGTCCCTGATGTTGTTCAAGGCCAGGCTGGGCAGAACCTTGGGCTACATGGTCTAGTGTGAGGCATCCGTGCCCATGTCAGAGGGTTGGAACTGGATGGATGATCTTAAGGGCCTTTCCAACCTAAACCATTCTGTGATTCTATGATGCTATGATTATTTCAGTTAACTGTAGTAGAGCATTTTCTCTTTTTTTTTTTTCTTTTCCATTTGTTAACAGAAAAGTTATTCCTGCATTTTTCTCAAAAGTGGCAATGAGATGAGGTTAAGAGTGAAAACGTCGTATGAGTGATCATACTGTTTGCCATGGACAATAAAAACCTGCAAAATAAATAGCTAGATGTTTGCAGTACGGTAGATGTACAAAGCAAATTTCTCTTGCATAGCTGGAGTCTTGATTGTGTAATTCAATTTCAGCTCAAGTGAGCTCATGAATACTTATATAACGGATGGAAAATAATTTCTTCCAGATTTTATTTCAGGAAGATGGTTGAAGGCTCTCCTGAGTCAAGCAGTACCAAATAGATGACATTTCAAAGATCGTAGACTCATAGACGTGATAATGGAAAATCTTAAGTATTAAGAAAGAGAATTTATCTTCTCAGAATAACCATGAACTGCAGTTTTCTGGGCTTTGCATCATTGAAGTAGTGGGTTTTTAAAGAATCTGAGTACATGATTTGAAATGGCAAAGCAAAGGAATTCTGCGGTTAAGACACGTTGGCCTCATCCAGTGAGGGAGGGAAATATTCAACTAAAGGTTAAATACCTTTTATTTCTATTCAACACAGGAATTGTGACTTTGGAGGGATAATCTCTGTATACACCAGAACTTTAAGTAGGTTCTGCCTTCCCTTCTTGAAAAGGAGGGCTCCAGCTGCATTTCTGCTTTTGTATGTGTACCTTTTCTTCATGTCTTCTAGTCAAATGCTTGTCAAACGTGGCAACTGCTACCCATTTGGAGAAAATTCTCTCTTCTGCCTTTTGGCTGGTACTCTATCCCTTAAATAAACGAAGGATGTTAATGTGTGATTTGCCCTGAAGTTGTTGGGGTTTTTTAATGTCTGGAAAAGTTTTCAACTTCTGAATATTTCAGCTCATCACTTGCTGATACCAAACTTCACTGACACCAAAGGAACAGCAAATATTTTAACAAGAACCGTTCTTTCTTTCAGCTTTCTCAAGCCAAGGCAGGAAAGTTAAACCCACACGTCCATGTAGAGTACGAATGGAATCTTCGGCAGGAAGAGATCGATGAAAGTGATGATGACTTAGATGATAAAGTAAGTGGGGAATTTGCACAAAACCTGACAATTTCTCTTCTATGGGCATGAATGGAAATTAGAGACCCACTTGAATATTTTTTTTCCTTACAGATTTTATTGGAGGGGGCAAAAGCTAGTTTTGAGGCTCATATTAAAGATTGCCAGAGTGCTTTCTGATTAGGCTTTGTCAACCTAATCACTATGGACTTCAGCTTCAGAGGTTTTGCTTTGACAAGGCATACAATTTAATCTAAATCAGTAAACGTAGATTACTTAATACTTTTCCATTTTATCCTCTTCTGAATGGTAGGTTGTTAATTTTTAGCTGGAGGAAATCCAAAGCTTCCATATTTATTTTTTCCATAAATTAATAAATCTGAGTTGTTGAATAAATAGCTCTGTTTTTCAAAAACTGTTCTGTGCACTGTATTTCTGATTAAGAAGTAACAGAAAGACAAAACTTGAGGGCACAGGATAATTGCCACCCTGGAATGTGTGAAAACTTAGCCTCTGTGCCCTACTTTAGCAAGTCAGTTAATTACTCTGTGCTCTGTTTCTGTAATAAATGCGAATACTCCTCTCCTGTTTCCCTATATCTCTGTAGACACCTCTGTATCTCCGGGTGCTATAGAAAGGAAATGTGGTCAACTTTTCATTTTCTGTGACGCATGGGACTGAAACATTTTGAAACCAAAATGATTTACATGTCCTCAAGGACAGGAGAGATCAAAATGATTATCTGTGCAGGAAGCCTCAGGAGGATAACAAATACTGTATGGGAGATAATAGCCTGAACCAGAGCTGCAGTAAAACAGATCATGCTCCATATACAGCCATTAACATGCAGCAGTTAAAAATTGCTGTGTAAAATTTCTTCAAAGAACAATTCGATACATTTGAAAGATGTACCATTGAATATATTGCTAGTTCAGTCAACAGATAAATCTGCTGTGCCAAAAGAGGTTTTTAATATGCATCAGCAGGATAATATACTTGATCTTCGAGATAACTGTCTGGTGTGAGTAAAGAACTATTTGAACTGAAAAATTATTCTTATACTCTAAGAACATTACTAGGCTTTTATTGGTATATTATTTATTATTATTGTCTATGTTCTTTAAGAATAAATCTAACTTTGTACATGATGATGTGTTGATGCTATAATCGTTATTTTTCGTTTAGAGGAGAGAATCAGTGGATCACTAAGAGGAGGAATATGGGCTTACTGGTCTATTAAAGAAAGAAATTATGCTTGTGTTCATTAGAATATGCTCTGATAACTTTTCTCCCAAACACATTAACTGTATTTACTGGTTACACCTGTATAATGCATTCATTTTTCTTTACACAGCCTAGTCCCATAAAAAAAGAAAGAACTCCAAGACCCCAAAGTTTCTGTCACTCTTCGAGCATTTCTCCTCAAGAGAAAATGACTCATCCTTCATTTAGCACTCCCAGAGACAAGCAAAGACTCTCCTATGGTGCTTTTACCAATCAGATCTTCGCTTCTACAAGCACAGATTCACCCACCTCTCCAACTGCTGACGCTCCTCCTCTTCCTCCTAGAAATGCTGGCAAAGGTAAGTCTGTCTCCAAAGTAAGTCTGTCTTCGGTTGCTAGCAGTAATTTTTCCACACTTTTCCTTCCTTTAGCCAGGTGTGTTACAGACTTTCAAGATGTAGCATAGTTTTTCCTATTACATTGATGTAGCAATCTGACACAGTGCATGTTCAGAACTTAAAATGCCCCTCCCCCTTTTTTTAATGGTCTCATAACTGTACATGAATAGGTGAAAAAATAAAACGATTCTCTGTTAAATAAAATCTGATTCATTTTCTATAAAACTTAGGCACTGAAGATCTAAACCAAACATCACCCATTCTTCCCTGAGTGAAACAATCATTTTGCTCTTGTAGAAGTATCTGTAAGGAAGGATTGTGCTATAATTCAAGCAGTCTACATTTAGGTGAAATGAATGGGATGCTTTTTCTTCTTAGTAATGACACTCTTGGTAGCCCTTGGAAAGGAAGAGAACTTACTTCCCTGTGAGACTTACTCTTGCAGTAAGTGGATGGTGGTTCTTTGACCTTAAACTTCAAGGTTAGATGATTTATTTGTGAAAAAAAAACATTAATTTATACAAATCAGTGTTTTAGAAGAAAAAAAAAAAACCCTCTTCATTTTTTCACCTTTTTTGCACACCATTAATTTAGAAATAGCCGAAATCGTGTTTTTACAACAGACTTATTAGAGAAAACTTTAGTTGTGAAGGCTACAGCATCATGAAAGTTTTCAGCAGTTATGCTCATGCTCTCCTTTTCTAGCGCTTTATACTTCATTTCCTCAACTGGTAGTTAACTTTGGTTTAAAATTAAGGAATACTCTCACAAAAATGTGAGAAGTGGACAGAACAGAGTGTTTGCATCAGATGTCTGCTTTTACATGTTCAGATGCTGTGCTTAAGAACTACAGTTCCACCATCGGTCTTTGTCATGTACTGACAACTTTCAAATTAATCCCTTGGTGCTCTCTGTTAAACAGGTTTGTTTTCCATTAGGAGACAAAGGGATTTTGCCAGGGTATGCAGTTTTCACTTGAGTTTATAACCCATGTCTCTTCATATCAGTTTCCCTGGGGACTCAGTTGCATCCCTGGTAACTTTACAGTGTTGACCTTCCTATTGGCATTACAATATTCTAACTTTTTCCTTCCTCCCCAGTATCTTTTTCATATGCTCTAACAGTCTGCTACTGATTGTCCATTGTCAGGCACAGTATACTTCCTTAGGTATTCTTTCAGTCTGACCTAGGGTAACTTCTTTTTGTCATAAAGTTGCAAGACTTGGAGAGTAGTCACAAATCTCATTTTGATAAGAAGGCTATGACTTTTTCATCTTGTATCTGTCTGTACGCTGCTTAGTATATTGCAGCTTTCAATGGATTATAATGAACTTTATTTCTTTGTCATTGTATAGCAGAGCTCTCATTGCCTTTTCTGCAGGAAGGGGAATATTTACATGCTTATTTCATGCTAAGTATGCATTCAAGTTTTAGAAACGTTAGGCATATTCCTAGGTGTTCCTGCAAAGTCCTGGATGAGTGAATCGACACAAGACCAAAGCTACTTGGAAAGAAATGAAGCATTGAGTTCTTTCATGTTTTCATGTCAAGAATTACACAAAGGAAATCCTTATATTACAACAAAATAACATATTATCACAAAATACAGAGAACTGTCGACTTCTAAATCAACGTTAACTGCTTCATCAGAGTGAAAAATGACAGATTTGCACTGTAAGAGAGAAAGGTTGAATGTCACTAGGCTTCTCTGCTTCAAATATGCTGGAATTTGACAATTTGAGAGTGATACTGGGGTTTTGGTTGATTTTCATTCAATAATATTGTAAAATATTTAATCACTTTTAGAAGTTTTAATTAGATATATGCCTGAGTTACAGGAATAATTTAAGACTCAAAAGGACAGGGGAACAAAGTGACATGCATAGAACAATTCATCAGTGTGGAAAAGTCGCTCTAGACACATCATTGCAGATGTACTTATGCTTCAGTATAAACTCTGCTACAGCGGGTTATCTCCCCCACTTCCAGCTCCCAAACAGATAGTTTTAAAGTAAAAGAAGCAGAGACTCTACTTCTGTAAGACACTGGTGATGCATCTTAATTTTGAAACAGTCTGACTTAATTTTGTTTCTGTAGGAAAAAATAATCCTCTAGGAATTATCTGCTCTTTTGAGATTGGTAGTAATAGAGTATAACCCTTACATCTAAGTCTAACATGCAAGCTTATTTACTAAATCCTTTCTGTTGTTCATTTTAATAGCTACGTATTTGATTTAAGATCACATGAAAACACAATAATTTATTTTGCACTAAGTTCCATAAATATCGAGAGTAAAAAGAGCATTGAATCTATAATTCAGTTTTAAGCTTTTCTTCTGTCCCCAAATATAATCTGATCTTTGTCCCTCTCATCTGTGAAGCCCCAGCAGATACCATGGGACCCTGCTAGAGCACAGAGATAGTCTGTAGGGAGGGATAGCTGATGGGATCTTATTTTAGAAGGAGGCAGAGGAATTTAAAGTTTCATGGGTTTTATCCTTTGAGGCATACAGATAAAACTCTTTTCCAAAACACATTGTATGTTTAAACAAAACCACCTCTAGCCGTCTGTAAGCTGGCTTTATTCGCCAGTGAAGTTCCCTAGTAGCCAGGTTCTATGTTGTTTACTGAGATGCCACAATGAGCTGGGTGCCATCAAGTCTGGACTTTTGTGTTGGGAAAAGAAGGTAAGTTTGTTGGAGAATGTGTATATAGAGATCCCTAAAATGCTGGAATGTCAGTGTACTTTACAGTAAACAACCTCATTTTTCGGCTACATCTTTTTGCTATGTCCGCTACAGATTTACTTAATCCAAATAGAATGAAGAGTACAGAATGAGTGCAGTAGCTGCATAAGCCAACCACTGTTTGCCTTCTCCAGTAGTTCATCTCAGCTTATTCAGGTTCAAATTATTATCAGTCTAGTCTTTAGTCTGTAGCATTCTAAAAATCATCAGTCTTTCCAGCTTACACCTGCATTATGGCTCCAGTCATCTAGCAGGTCTTCTGCCTGTTGTTTTACAAAAGCCTTTAAAAACCCCAAAGTACCCATATTGGTGTGGTTGCATGACTCAGCACAGCAGCAAAATAAACTTTGCATTGACCTTAACTGTGAATCCAAAGTGAAGGCAATGTTGCTAACTAGTTTTGTAAAAGTTAGGCAGCCTAAGGCAGCTTTCCTTAATTTGAGCTGAAAGTGAATTCATTTTTAATGGTTCTGCCTATTTTCTCATACGGGGTGAACATGGAGGTCAAGGATCAGTTTGATGTCATGAAGTGAAGCTTGGTAACTTACATGTTTGCATATTTTACGCTCTTTCACAGCTCTGATGTTAAGTACGTAAACCCAAAGGCATTTGTGTTTCCAGTCCACTGCCACTGCAGATACCATATCATATAATCTGCTTCTCACTTGATCAGATTCAATTCCTAACCAAATTTGCTTATTTGCCTTTACTAGTAACTTCTAGAAGCTGTGTGACTGCATTGCTCACAGGATTAGCAGTCTTCTCAAATCCATTATATTACTTTGTTCATGTACCAATATTGTCACTTGGCTTCAGTGTTTTTTTCTGTCACTGTATCTATATCAAGGCACGACCTGCAGAGCAGTCATGCAGGTCTCCTTTTCTGTTTTGTTAGATAAACCAAGCATATTTCACCTTTTCTGAGAGAAGCGTATTTGCATTCTCCTGTCATTCAAGTCGTCCTTTCATCACAGCAGCCTTTCTTTGTGCCTTTGCTCTTTTAAATCAGCTTTCTTAAATACAAGTGGCTGGAAGTATAGAAACAGCATTACAACCTTGCTGTTAGTGCTGGAATGACCACATCAAAACTTCCTTTGTCCTATTTTTTTATTATTCCATCATATTATAGCATATCAGGTGTTACACAGTGTGTAGTACTGTTTTCAACTGGAGTCCTTGATTTGTAGAACAAATGCTTCCTTAGTATTGAATTTTAACATTATCCAAAATACTGTTGTATTTAATCTCATTTCCATTACCTCAGCCTTTAAGGTTGTCGAGTTTCTTCTGTTTTATATTAGTGCATCAACCCAAAATACAACATTGTTTAACATAAAGTCTGGGTTTTTTTGATAGGACATTTTTCAGCATTTTATTATAGAATGTATTGCAGTTGTTGTTGTTGAATCAATGTATACTTGAGCTTTCTTTTTCAGTGATCATGGTGATTTTTTCTTTATGATCTTCTTTTCAGTCCTGAAAACGTGATGCGAAGTAAGACAAACTGAGGAAGGCTTTTAGTAATGTCTGCAAAAACATCACTCATAAGAACTTTGAGAATATCAACACTTGTCAATGAAAATTCTACTTTTAATATACACTTACTTTCCTTTGCAGTTCCTGTTGTACCATTAACTGGAATAATGGTTCTTCCATATCTCTCATTAAGTGGTAAAAAAAATACAAATGTGAGGTTTTACACCCTAAACGCACCATTTCTTTAGTGGATGGCAGCAGCTTTGCATGGTCACACAACTACACAAATTAATAGATACTATACTAACTGCACAACAGCTGAAGGGCAATGCACTGTTAATGGTGGAACTTTTCCCATTACTTACCTTAGTACAATAAATTTGAGATTATTTGGTCTATGTACACATGAGAAAGCGATAAAAGGTGACAACAGTCTGCACTGAAAGCAACAGTTCCCAGCTAACTGAAGAGAGCCCACTGGAAGCACAACTAAGAAGGTCTAGGTGGTTTTCTGGGGTTTTGTACCTTTTTCTTTGTCTGAAGAAATTGTTCTCATGAAGTATGAACTTCACAGCTGTGTGAGAAATCATCATTAAGATGATTATGCAGAAGAAATTAAATGGTTGGCTTACTTGCTGCCTGATTAGGATCACAAAATACCTTTGGAGTAGAAGAATAACTGCTCTGGTTATTGCTTAAAAATGCCTAGCTAAGCTTGTATAATTAAAAATATCATGTAAGAATTGTTTGAGGTTTTGTTTATACATAGATATATGTGTATCACTGAGGCAAGCTGCTCTGGTGCTGACAGGATTGGCAATAGAGAGCTTTAGTGTGATGGTTTGCTGAGCCAGGCGAGCTGAGAGACCCAGCAGGAGCCCACAGTTTGAGGCAGTCGATGGAGATCCATGCAGCAGCAAAGACACGAAGGTTGTTATGTGTTAGAAAACATGGAAGTGCCCAAGAGTGGTCACATAGGAACTGGGGCTTCTCCCCAGCAAAAGGTGGTGGGATCAGTAGCCCAACTGAAGTGTATCTCCCCCAGTGCATACAGTGTGGGCAACAAACTGGAGGAGCTGGCAGCCATTGTGCAGCAGAACTCTGATATAGTTGCAGTCACAGAAACATGGTGGGATGGCTCGCACAACTGGAGCGCTGCAATGGATGGTAATAAACTCTTCAGAGGAATAGGCAAGGAAGGAGAGGTGGTGGGGTAGCCCTGTATGTTTCAGAGTGTTTTGGTTGTCTGGAGCTTAATGATGGTGATGAGGCTCTTAGTGACATAGTTTGGCGGTGGCCTTGGCAGTCCTGGGGTAACAGTTGGACTTTATGATCATAAGGGTCTTTTCCAACCTAAATGATTCTATAATACAAAGTATTTCATAATAAAATTAATGATGCTTTCTACATCATCATTAGATCTGTGTATTGTTTCACCAGTTGTTTCCAAACGCTGATTAAGTTTCCAGAACATTTGCGATGTTTGCTTTATTCAAAGTGATGTGACTTCATACCTCTTCCTGAAAAGATATTTTGAAGTTTTCCTTTATTTTCTGTTTCTTGAAAGTTATTTTGTATTTCAGCCATGTAATCGTTAGTGTGTGACTCCTAAAGTTAAAATTATTTCTTCAGTGAAATTAATATAGGGATAAGTGGTAGGAGTCTGTCAAGATGCATTATTTTCAATTCTTTAACGCGTTTTCCCTGGAACTGTTTTATGCCATACAGACTTCTGGAAGCTATGAAGCAATGATGTTTTTCAACTCCTCTCTGATGTCTGGAGATACACTACTAGTGTGAAGTATAAAATATATATCTATATAACCACCTTCAAAGAATTTTATCCTACTAAATTTTAGTTTTATAGAGGAAGATTCTTCATTTTATTGGCAATAAAAAGGAAACATTTTACTTCGTGCCTGAGGTTTTATTTTTACGGTAAGCACACAATACTGTTGGAACAAGTGCAGAGGAGGGCCACAAAGATGGTCATAGGACTGGAGCACCTCCTGTGTGCAGATAGGATGAGAAAGTTGGGGCTGTTCAGCCTTTAGAGGAGAAGGCTGCGTCGAGACCTCATAGCAGCCTTCCAGTATCTGAAGGGGGGCTATAGAGATGCTGGGGAGGGACTCTTCATTAGGAACCGTAGCGATAGGATAAGGGGTAATGGGTTCAAACTTAAACAGGGGAAGTTTAGATTGGATATGAGGAAGAAATTCTTTCCTGTGGGGGTGGTGAGGCACTGGAATGTGTTGCCCAGGGAAGTTGTGAATGCTCCATTGCTGGTGGTGTTCAAGGCCGGGTTGGACAGAGCCTTGGGTGGTATGTTTTAGTGGGAGGCGTCCCTGCCCATGGCAGGGGGGTTGGAACTGGATGATCTTAAGGTCCTTTCCAACCCTAACTATTCTATGATTTCCTCCACTTTCTGTCCTTCAAGCCTACTTTGAACTCTGTGTCACTCATGGTGGGGCTGGAGACCATGCTGGCATTGAGCAGTCAGACTGCAGTGCAGTACTAACAGCAGCACAGCAGGTGGTGGTAGGACTGAGTCTCTGAGGTGTTGGACATCCCCACTTGCAGTTTGTCAGTGTGCAATGCCTTTCTGAGATGTCACAGAGAAATACTGACATTCTGTGTATGGTTTTGACATGCTTTAAAAATAATGTTACTGTTAACGCTGGATGGTGAATTCTTTCCCCGTTAGCACTCCTACGTTATACTCTGAGTTACTACTTTATACCGAACAACCTTTGATTCATATTTATTGAAGCCAACTGAAGAATTTATAACTAGTCTGGGGGCTCGTCAGTCAAAGCTTAGCCTGAGAAAAGTTTTCTTCTTTTTGCTGCAGAAGTGTTTCAATTCATAGTTTAAAAGAGCTTCCTTTCTTAAAGCTCAAGGAAGACATTAAAATGAGAAAGGATGCAAACTGGGGAACAAGCAGTAATGTGCACTAACATTTGACTTTTTGTCAGTTAATGGTCTTGTGAACTTGGGAGTAACTTGAGAGGAAGAATCCCATAATACAGAATTTAATTTACAAGGGTAAGCAATTAATGGAAAGCCAGCTCCAACATTCCTGCTGGGGTCGTGATTGAGAGATTCTCCTGAGCAGCAAAAGGCCTTCTAGGCTGGAATCTGGAGAACAGGATGAATCATGAACTCAATATGGGCAGTTTCATCAATCTTTTCTTTGGGGTTTGCAAGAAGCAAGGAGGTCACCTGCTGACAATACCTGTCAAATACACACTTGCTTGTAGGATGATTGAAGTTACCTTTTTCAATTTCTAGTATTTCACCTAAGGAGTTTTCACAAAGATTATTCTTCACTGACTCTAGCACTTTTATGATGTGTAGTAATCTGGGAAGGAATGCAGGCTTTGGTGACTTTCAGTCTGTCTGTAGAGTGGTACTAAATATTTGTGAAGAGGCAGCTCTAGTTCTGTGTGCAAGTCAGGCTATGTCCTAATTAACACAAGGAAGATTTTTGTCTCAAACACTCTTCAAATAAACAGCAGACAAGTTTGTTCTGTAGTGCTACAAAACGTGACTTGACTTGAAATTTCAGATATAATTAAACTTTCCTTTTAAATCAATTTTCTGCATTTATCGAGAGCCTGGGATAGCAAAGCTCTCTTACCTGCAAATACAACTGCAAGGTCATGACTGCAGAGGGGCATTATTTGTTGGTTGGATTAAAACCAATCAAACAAAACCCCCCTAGAGCTGTTCTAACCTAATGCAGAGTAATTGGGATAAGTGCTACAGGTAACTTCTTGTGGGAATGGCCACTGACTGGAGCAGTTGTCGCTCACTGCATTTTTGCTCCCTGCACTGCCTGCTTCCTTGAGCTGCTAACTAAGGACATTTTGAAGGGCAGTGGTGAAGCTGATCAGGGAAAACTTGTCTTCCCTTTAGGTTATTTTGTCTTTTAACCTGTATGTGTTCCCAATCCTGTAAAACATGCATTTTGTTGAATAAGATTTGTGCCAACATCGATGCAGGGAGAAATAAAGTGTTTAAGGGGAGGGGTGACAGCATAAGCTTTATAAGCAATGCTACCATTAAATATCCAATTTCAGCCTCAGAAAGGGGTTTGCTGCTGTTTATTTTATGCACACTGCATACAACAGTTTGCATTGCGAGAATGTATGGTCTCATTTATTTAAGCCACAGAAAAACAGAAAATAAGCATAGAAAAATTGAAGCTTACAATGCAATTTTCAAAATGCAAGGAAAATTCATAGGTAGTTTTCTGTTCCCTGCATCCCCCCCCAGTTTATTAACAGAATTCTTATGGGATGCTGTTACGGGATGGGGAAAAAATGTCCCCACATACTAGAACATCTAGAAAGTTTTGGCGTTTTTTTGTTCCAAATTAATAGTGCCTTTAATCCCACTCGCTTAATATTAATTTTAAGATTTCATGCCTTTTTTTTTAATGCCTAAAACTAGGAATCGTGAACTGATTAATTCTGTATTTTAAACATAAGTACACGTGTCGTTCTGTTGTCAAGTTGCTTATATTCCCACAGCTGAGATGGTTAAAAATGTGAACGTGTCGTTTAATCTAAACAGTGTTCTGGCATGGCTTGTCTTTTCATTTGAGTCCTTTGCTGCACTTTGGTGTGGGTCTGACTGTGATTTTTTTCAGTGCTGCTTTGACGTTTATGCACATGTATTTGTAAGAAGGTTGTTTGTTATTTTGCAGGCCCACCTTCAACCCTCCCTCTAAGCACTCAAACCTCTAGTGGCAGCTCCACTCTTTCCAAGAAGAGACCACCTCCCCCACCCCCAGGACACAAAAGAACCCTCTCTGACCCACCAAGCCCACTACCTCATGGACCCCAGAATAAGGGCCCAATTCCTTGGGGTGAGTTTTGAAACGCAAACCAAAAGGGCAGGGGAAAACCTTTTATGATGGATGATATATGATCTTTGGTTTCTTTTCACCTGGTGCTTGCTTTCCGATGATTGCAGCTTGATGCAGCGTCAGCTCAGATGAATCAGCAGTTCTATCTCCTGTCACTCTAGCTTCCAGGCTTCTGTATCCAAGTCTCACTTGAGAAACCTGAAAACACTCCATGCTCCCCCTGGGGCACAATTCGGTCTCTTCTGCCTCCTCCTCTCTACCCCAGCTGCCCAGGCTGCCCTCACCCTAGCCCCCTCATCTGCTGCATCACCTCTGCCTCTGCTTCCTCACCCCTGCTGCTGTTCCAACCAGCTCACTGATGTAGGTGGCTCGTGATTTGGGACAGATAAACCCCAGTGAATCTGTGTGGTTCTGATTCCCAGAAGAGCTGGTTTCCTCGGGCTCTGTGCCAGATCTCTCCCACAGAGTGCTGGCACCTAGCTGGTGATATGTTGTCTTAGTATGTTTTGGGGGTTTGTGGTGTTGTCTGTACATACACAATGACTGATAGGGTCGCATCCTTCTACCTGCAGAAGTTATACAGAAACAACACAGTTTTTTCTTTCTTTTTAGCAGGATCCTTTTCTGACAGAAGCTTTTTACAAACGACCAGACTGCTTGAATGACTCCTCTTTGCAATAAACATTGCTCTATGCAGTCAACTTCTCCCTATAAATCCCAGTACCTGTAAATCTCAGGCCCATAAAATTTACTAAGTGGCAGTGGCAGGTTTTCCATGTATCTGTAAACTTTGGAGCTGGGAACCAATGCTTACAATGGGGGGTCCATACATTTCTTGTATCTTAAGAGTATCCTCTCTCTGTCCTAATGTAAGCACAAAATTACTAGCCTAGAAAAACTGTAAGCCTAAAACCAGCAAATTGAGTTAAATGTGGTAAATCATAGAGTACTCGTGTAGAATATGTCATTTAATCTGGGATTTGATAGGAAGTGAAATTCAGAGTCCAGTGAAAAGCAAAGTCTTTTCCTGTTCCTCAAAGGAATACAAATAATGACAGTCTTTTTCAGTTCTCTACTTTTCAGATGTCTGGGCTGTGGAAAAACTGTTTCCTATGTTCTGGAGTCTAACAGCCTTCTGCTATTTCAGAGGTAGTAAAGGCATTTTGAAGAGCTTGGACTTCGAAAATCTATGAAAAGTCTGACAAAACAGCATCTAAAATACCATATACTGGAATACAATCTGGTGTCAGACTATAGGAATGAGAAGTGTGGTAGGAACTGATGCTAAGCTAGTGCCAACTATTCTTTGAAAACATTAGACAACAGATAAAGGAGAAGAAAAACACTGCGGAAGCGCATGTATGGAGTCAAAGAACCTCATAGCAGTAGAATACCTTTTCAAGGCAGGGCTGGAGAAGAACATTGCTTATTCTGTCTCTTTTCTGCTCTGCAGCGTGGCCTAAGCTTCAGTGACGGAAGAGGGGCCTCTTCTCCCCTCTTAACAGAGATCTGTACAAAAACTTATTCCAAGGTCCATTTGGATTTTAAGCCAGGATTAAGTTTTGTGTTTATAAAAGAGGGAGTTTCTTGTATCTGCCTTTGTGGTTTGGTTTAAAAGCATTGTCAAATGTTTGCTGCTTTCCCTTTCAGAAGCTTTTTTTCCGTGGTGTTATATTTCTTGTCATGTTGAATTTCACCATTTGTTTTCTAATCTGTGTGCTGATTGAAGCTTCAAGCAGAGCAATCCTTAGCTTACGTCTAAGCAAATTAAGTTACTATTCAAAGATATTCTAAAAATGTCATTTAGGTTATTTTGGATTTCCATAGCAACCACAGGATATTTTCCTTGTTTGATCCATAGAATGTACATGTGAGGGATTTGCTCTTTGTTTTACCTTTATTTTTCTTTTCCCTCATTTGAAATACAAACATATTTTTAGCAGGGCTCAGCATGAGCTTTTTCTGCAGTTTCATTTAAACTTCAGTGCACTAAGAATGGCATCTAAGCAAATGTGTCATTCTTTTGCATAGGAAGTATTTTCTGTTCTTGGATCATTAAATGTCACTTCTATTTCAGTGGCAGAGTTTACTAATGGTTGTTGAAGTTGGTTCTGAGATTGTTTAAACACACTGTAATAGAAGAGGGAGGGGGGAATGATAAGAGCAATAAAAGTAGTTAGCATAATTATATCTTGGGAATGGTGATGGTTAATGAAAAAGAAGCCTTCTGAAGGAGTTCAGGAGCACTCGGGTTTGGATTTTGCTGCCTTGACAGAATTGAGTATACCCAGGATCTTTTCTTTACCAATGGTTAACATTCAGGTTATGGTTACGTACTGACTTAGTTATTATATCAGCAAAGGCTATTCCTTATGTAGGATAAAATACCAACCCTACAAATAATGATGTTTGGTTAATAAAATCAAATTCATGGTGGTTTTAAAGATGTGCCTCATAATGCAAAATGAAAGCATCTGTGATAAATTTATTTGGTCCTGGCCTGCCGTATCTCCTTCTCTTCAGAGAAAATTGAAACACTATATTCAAAACCAATGCCCTAGAGCAGTAACTCAGCAATGTCATTCAGTCTTTCCCTGCCAGCGGATGTGAGCTACCATAAGCTGTTTTAAGCTGTGTTATATGTAAGGTCAAGTTGGTTTATTACTGTCCCTGCTGTTTTTTCAGTTACAAAACTATTAGTAAATAATGATGTTTCGTATCTCTAGACATGTTGTATAGAGGATACTTGGACAAATGTGTACTTCACTTGAAGTTGCACCCTCTGGTGATTATATCTCAGTTACCCTAATGACAATTTTCTTTAAACTGTGCTTTTTTCACCTCAGGTAATGATTTGGGCCCACCTTCAACTAAGGCTGCAAACAAGTTTGAGGGGATGTCTCAGCAGTCAAGGTAAAATCTGTGTATATGAAGGCAAAGATGAAAATTTATCTAAGGGTAACGAATTTAGAAAGTAGAAAAGAAATTGCCTTTCATATGAAGTAAAATCCTCGCTGTTCCTTCATTAGTTTTCTGCATGCATTACTAGCATGCAAATACTTTGGCTTCATCGAGCCTCCTACGCTTTGTTCATAGCTGTCCAGACACAATTCATCCTTTGAGAGGGATGGGCAGAACAACTTGCACCAGAATCCATCTACTGCTCCTACACAAACACTCTCTGAGCTGGGGAATGCTGCTTCAGACTGCAGTCCAGCAGGACAAAAGTTTTCTTTTCATGTGTCCTGCATTTGATTTTATGTGCTTCAATGTGCTTCCTGCACGCCTTCAGCTGCAGGAGTGTCACTCTGGGTACAGGCTGGCATTGGAGACAGCTCTGTAAGAGAGAGAATTCATCTCACTTGTCCAGCTTAACTAGCCAGTCTGTCAAGCCTCTGTGCTGACACACAGTGTGTAAGTTGTAATAACACACACTGCTTTTAGCTCACAGTTCATCAGGTCAGTACATTACAAGTGTCTTCTTCAATAGCTGCAGGAGTAGCGATAACCATACATCCCTGTCACTTGGTATTTGCTACTCCTTTATCAGTATTGTGATTCAAAAATCCTGAGGTTCAAAGCATGGTAATTCTAATAAACATGTGCCTCGGGCAGTACAACAGAGATTGTGCATGACCTCAGTGTGAGCAATCAGGCTGTGACCGGAGGTGGAGTGTAATGTCAAACAAATCACAGAACAAGATGTGTAGGTAGCATTTTTGGACACTCCTCAGTCTGTAATCTGCCTTGTCAGGACAGGCAAGGGATGTATTGGTGATGGCACAGCTGACTTGCCATGTTGGCTGAATCCATCCAGGTGACACTGGTATTCAGGGAAAAAGGAGTGATGTTCCTACAGCACAAAGAGCTGGTGCCGTACTTGGTACTTGTAAGACAAGGGCAGAAGCATGGTTCTCATGTTTGATGGCATTAGATAAAGGCTGAGGTAATTATTTATTGAATCAAGATTGAGCTTGACTGTTCTTTCAGTTTTGTATCATGATATATTTTGACTATTTAAGAAAAGCTAGGAAATCAAAATTATTTTGTCATACTCATTTTGAAACGTTAGTGTTAGAGACAAGTAACACCAGAATCAAGGCTCTTTGATGCAGAAGACACACCGCTCTCTTGAACATATTCTGGCAACTTCCTCACCCTTTTCTCTTTTTCCTTGTGTTTTGAGTAATTATTTTGAGGTGACACTGATTTTTATTTGATTATTGATTGCTTGATTTTTATGCCTTAAGTCAATTGGCTTTCTTCTTTTCTTCCACTGTCCTTTTATAGGAAAGTGACCTGAATGTGGTTTTAGTGGAAGAAATTTGGTGGGTTTTGTTGAAACTTGTAATGTGTTTTGCCCTCATGTGCCAGGTTTGTGAATCTGACCCAGCCTGGTGTTAATTCTGAAACACATTGCCTACAACAGAAAGCTTTGGTGGAAAGTTCTGGCGGTCCGCAGCTATCTCAGATTGTTATGTTGTAATAGATCACACACAACTCCTACTTGTATTGTCATTTACTACTATAAACAGCTGACAGAGCTGTAACACAGGCTGGCAGAGTTGTCTTTCCACCATTATCAGTATTTCCTCAGAGTAGCAGAGGCTTTGTTTCCTGATGTGGCTGCAGTTTATGTGTAACACAGTCTCATACTCATGCAGTAGGCTACAAGGCAGGCTTAGTCCTGGGAAACTTCAAACCACTGACAGCAAGGACAAATCACTTTGAATGCTTCAGTGTAATTATTTTAAAGACCCAAGTTTTCCTGTGTTTTTCCAAGTTCTGGATCTGCCCTCTCAGGTGGTCTTTCAGCTTCACCTACTTTTAGAGTACATTTCTGCACATACCATAGTTTGTAGAATAAATCTGCACTTTAGCATTAAAGCTGTGTGGGGTTTGTATGTCTTTTTCTCTGTAAAAGCAGTTAATTCTTAACAGTGTTTTGAGTGTACTTTATAACAGAAAGCACTAACAAGTCACATCTGTTGATTTAGCACTGGGACTGCAAAGACTGCACTTGGCCCTAGAGTTCTTCCCAAACTACCTCAAAAAGGTAAGAGATCTCTTTGTGGGTGTTCTCATAATGGCATCTTTTAAATATGTGTGAAAGGAGATACTTGTTTTAAATATATGGATCTTTTCAGCAGAAGTTGTATTTGTAAAATGCACAAACCACAAAAGCTTAGCAAAAACCTGAGGGATTTACCAATATTGGGAAGGTTTTTACTAAACTAAAAGAATAGTTTGACCCGTGGAAAATGCAATTAAAAAATATCATAAACTAACTGAAGCTGGAAGAGACCTCAGGACTGGTCCCATCCAGCACTCGGAGCATGACCAACTTTCTGACTTGAGAGCAGGTTGCCAAGCCCGTGTCCAGTCACATTTTGAGGCTCTCCATGGATAACCTCCCAGGGCTTCTGTTTTTTTTCTGTCTTTGGCTGCTTTCATTGTTCAGTTCTTTTTTCTTCCTAATATCCATAAGTGAAATTTCTTGATACACTTGAAGCAAGTTATGTCCATCGACGTGTTTTGGTGGTCAGGGTTGTTCTCCTTATAGCAACTTTGAAAAGAATCAGGTGCTGTTACATGCTTACTTGGTGACAGACTTGCTGAGCCCCTGATCCCAATGAACACGTTATGGACCTTCCTTCTTAGAGATGTTATTTCTAGTCTCTCTTTAAACTCATACAGCAAGTTTTATTTAGTTGAGTTCTTACAGTAATTGATTGTAAAGTTGAATGTATACCTCCCTTGTAGCTCTGTTTGATACTGAATCCATCAAAAAGATGTGCTATCTGTGTGAGTGGATCATCACCACAAAGCCTGAAGATCAGAAAGTGAGGCCTGCCCACGCTTCAGAAGCAGGATGCCTGAGAGTGCAAATCATTTTAACAGAAAAAACAAATATGAAATGTCAACTTTATTAAATTACAGTTATTATGACATGTTACCATCTTTTGAAAGAGACACCAGTGGTGCGATAGGGCACCACTGCAAAGGAAGACAACACTTCCTTGAGTTAAAATTATATAGCTGAAAACTTAAGATGGGCTCAATCAAATTTAAGAGCTACTGTCATTTTTTTCATCTCATTTACTTCAGCCTCAAACTAATGTGGATGATCAGGGTTTTACATTTGCTAGTAGTAAGTCTAAGAGACAAAGCCATGTACATGAATCAACACAGGCATTTTCTAAAATGAGTTATCTGATAGCTATACAATTTCTTTCATGAAGATTATACAAAGTTTGGGGTTTTGTTTTTCTGTAAATAAACATAAATACAGCATGGAAGTGTTATGCAGAAGGTGATATCCAAAGGGAGTGTTGCTGCTTTCAGGACACCTTTTTGCCTGATAGAATATGACACTAAAGCAGTGCTGAACACAATAAGAAATTATTCCTTCTAGTCAAAATGTGTTGCTTTCATCATGGGCTGCAGCTGTGTTTTCTCTCCTGTCCCCCTTCATCTGTTTTAATGTGGAGTTGTTTGGTTTAAGGATTTGAGAGGTTTTGTTGTGTTCTTACGGGCTTGTTTTTAAGGCAGATTTCAGTCAAGGTTTTTTAAGGAACTTAGCAGTAGAGTCAGCACATGACACTGAGAATATTTTCAATTTCCGTACATAAAATCTACAAAAACCACACTTTAAAGTGTCTCATCTTTACTAAATGGCAAATCATTACGATAATTAATCATTTTATTTTTGATGTCTGTGATACATATTCTACACACTGTGTAGGCATAAGTGCTCACTCACTCTCTTCTTTAAGATTTTACAGGCACCAATCCTGAGACTCAGAGGGTTTTGTATGGAGTTCAACTGTATATATGAATTGCCATTGAAAGAGAATTTTCACTGCACTCATGTCAGTGGCTTATATTTAGTACTTTCTCATTTAGGTCCATTACAAGATCACTTTATTTCTTCTTAAGTAGTTAATCTATAAATTGGCACCTAGTAGCAGTTGGATTAAGCACTCACGGCCTCCAGGAGGAGCAATGAAACGAGACCTCAGTGAAAGAGGGTTACATCAAGTTGTGTTCCCTTGCATTCGCCATAGACTAGGGGAACCTATGGGCAGTTAACGGTGCTCAGTGACCATGTGGTCATTTACGCAGTTACAGTTTTGATACGTGCTTAAGTTCTTTAGTATTAAAATGAGATTGTGAAAAACCATTGTTATGCTCTTCTGTTTTAGTGGCACTAAGAAAAATAGAAACCAGTCATCATCTTTCAATAGATAAATCCCATCAGCACGCGGAAATGTTTCAGAAGCCCTCGCTGTCCATTGATATACCACAGAAACCACAGCCGGGAGACTTGCCCCCAAAGCCACTGCCTCTGGAATTAACTCAGAAACCTCAAGTGGTGGATTTACCCCCAAAGCCTGGAGAACTGCCCCCAAAGCCTCAGCTCGGAGACTTGCCACCAAAACCACAACTTGGAGACTTACCTCCAAAGCCGCAAATGAAGGACCTTCCTCCAAAACCTCAGCTAGGAGAGCTGTTGGCTAAAACCCAAGGTGGAGAAGCATCACCGAAGCCTCAGCCCTCAGAGGCAAATCAGAAAGCTCACTCCTTAGATATTTCTCCAAACGTACAATCTAGAGACACCGTCCAAAGGCAAGCATCTGAAGAGTCTAATGACATAACACACGCCCTGCCAGAAACCCCTGTGCCACTGCCCAGGAAAATTAATATGGTAGGTGTTATTCCAGCTGTTTGAAAGTATCCATGGGAGGTTTTGAAGTTACTGTGGGACTGTCCGTGTAAAAAAAATTCCCATCTTCGAGCTATGCACACAAAGAAACATAGCGTCGTGAGGTAGGATGGGGAATAAGGAGTTCTCTTTGTGCTCCCAAGCAGCTTCAGCAAATGCTGGGGGTTTACAAGGCCTCTTGCACACCGAAACAAGTACTAGTAGCAAAAAAAGATAGCTTTGGGAGCATGACAGTTTGTTCAGATGTATTAGAGAGCTTGGGCATTTTTGTCTGTGCTTGTTACAATTCTGAACTGACTGGTGTTTGTTTCTGCTGTCTTTGCTGACTGCTCTCTATGCCTTAGATTTTTTTTTGTCTACTTCCAGTGTTTGCTAACATCCCTATCACAGCTTACAAAACCCAAATACATATATATTCTAGTAAAGTTAGCTGTGAGAAACTAGTAAATATATGTGCCTGTTGTATTTAATGTGATGCACTGAAGTAGTTAACAAAGATTCAGCTGTAATACTGAAGCGTCAAAACTGACATTGCTGGATGGTTTACAGTAGCAGAGCTGGAGTTATAACTCGATTCCAAGTCTCTTTGTTCAACCCCCAATTCATCTTCCTGTTCATCTTGCTAACCAGTGCAGTTTCCATCCAACAGAGGATTCTTCATGCATATGTATATTGAAATAATTTTATGAAACTCCAGAGCAACTCTCTTACGGTTTTTCATCATTAAGAATACATCAAAAAGGAGATGGTTTTGCTTGTCAAATTGGCTATGCAAAGCACTTAGGTAAAGGAAATAAGACTTCCACTCTTTCACTGAAAGCAAAGGGTGAGTTTCTCCCTTGTGCTGGTCTGAGGATGAACACTCTTTCTCTGGAGTCATCACTACTCAGCTTCTGCCATGGACTTGTCTGTAAGACCCTGTCTGAACTGAGAATGAACAACAGGATTGTTCCTGGGCTTCCTGAGTATTCTGGAGAGTAAATAAAATAGTGCAGGAATCTGATCAAAAGGTGTCTGCAACTATTCTTTGTTTACTGCATACTTGTAAATATAAGCAGGAAAATTCACAGCTATTTGTCACTTTATTGAAGAGTATAGAAAGCAAATAGTGGGTTAGTTGTTTCAGTGTTTTTTTAGACTCTCAGCCTATCTGATGCAGAACTCTGAGTAAAGATGTATTTTCCAAATTCAGCCATTTTCAGATGTGCAGGAAGTGGAATAGTTCCATTTTTTCTGCGGTGATCAGCATTATGGTGTATCCGTGATGATTATTTACTAGTTTTCCACACATTGTCTGCACACTTCTACCTCTTCTTGCTCAAGTAATAATGTGCAAGAATTCCTCTTACGTGTATCTCACCTGGCTATATCCTCTGCACACAAACTGCTGAAATGTGCCATCGGTGCAGCAGTGAGACCCAGGCCAGCAACCGCTTGTCCTTGTTGGCACTTCACTCTTGGCTTTGACTATTTAGCCACTGCACAGATGAGCACCAGTTTTGTATTGGAAGTTTTAAAAAATCAATGTTCAGATTAGGTAAAAAACACAAATGCTGTTAATATAGGACTTGGAAGGACATTTTTAAAGAGACGAGACTTACTCTGAGTGCTTCTAAATTTACACTGAGCACTTGAGTGTTCTTTTGTGTGTGTGTTTTCTATGAAGGAGACAAAATAGTTGTTTTTAAACAAAGAAAGTGTTGAATTTAAATAAGAGGATGGAGGAATTATCAACGACCATAAAGGCATAGAATCGTTTAGGTTGGAAAAGACCTTCAAGGTCATCGGGTCCAACTGTTGACCAGGAACTGCCTTTGCCATCGCTGCTGTTTCAGACTAACCCAAGGAAAGAAGTTGATCAGTATTCAGTCTTAAGCATAAAACCTCTTCTTCATAAGTACTGATATTGAATAAAGGATTTGGGAGAACAGGCATCTGTTTTATAGTTGCAAATTACATGTCCTGGAATTCCTTGTGTTTCTTTACAGACCAGTGCCCCAAACTGTCTTCTGGAGAACATGTACTCTTTTCAGATCCATCCCTTTTTTAAACCTTCCCAAGATTAAATGCATCGTGGGCTTGAATGCTGCTTTTTACCACTCTCCAAAGTGAGAAGAATAGAATGTGTCATCTGTGGTGCTAATCTGAAGGAACCAGGAGCAATTGCTGACATTTTTCATGTGTTCCTACAAGCTGAGCTGCAAACAGTCCTCGAAGTTTAGAGGAATTTAGCTTTCTTTAGTCTTTTCACTGAATGAGACAGTTTTGATCTGGCAGAAGTAGTTGCTTCCCTTCATCTCAGGAGGGTTGATTGGAAGCACTCTTATTTTGCAAAGGTTCTGTGGAACTGAACGCTGGGCCTGGCCCCAAATACCCGTTCAGACTGAATCCCAGTCCCTGGGGATAGTTGAGATTTTTGTTCAAATTACATTGATTTGCTTAAAAAAGAGAAAATCTTCTTTGAAGTAACTTCCTGCTGCAGCAAACCCTTGCAGTGAAAATCCCCTTTGATCTCATCTGAACTTCACTTTCTGTTAATTTGCCTTGAGTATGGGTTTTCTTTGTGTTACATTGTTAACTGCTCTGTCCCTTAGAGCCCTCTCCAGTCGTGTTCCTGTTCCTTGAGTATATGAGTGCACTTTGCTGTGTCCCCGTTCTGCTGTTCATCCGCAGGGAATGGTTTTTGCCAAAACACAGAGGTATTCGAGTGGGTGGGCAATAGCGCAGAGAAGGCTCGCTAGGAAATTTCCTCTGTGAAGTTAATTTTGGCTCAAATTCCTCTAAACCTGCTGACTTTTTCCTTTGTAGCCCTTCTGCCTCTCATCACCTTGTGCTCTTGGTGGGTTTTTTTGCGTTCTTGTTATCTAACTTCTTCTGTTCAAAGAAGGAACTGTAGGTTTTGAAGAAGTGTGGGTATGAAGATACAGGAATATGAAGTAGCAGAAGTGTTTTGCTGTGAAGTCTCCTTTCTGTATTTGGAAATAATTTAAAGCATTTTCCCTGCTGTGAGCAGCATATGTTCAGGGAGGAGTCCATGGCTCAGGCTTTTTCATATGAATTAGCAGGCTGCAGCAAAGTCTGACCTAGAAAACACTTGGATTCAGAATGGTAGAGCTGTAAGAATATCTATTGTGAATTTTCATCACTAACTAGTACTGTCATTTTGAAACTAAGATTCTTTTCATAAGAAATGGCTAGCATTGTGAATGAGAAATCACTTAATCATTTCCAGTCCTATAAGCACATCTTAAATCAAAGGATACTGTGTTATTGCACTAGATCCAAATCTGTAAGGAGTACTGGTATTTCAGTGCGGCACTTTGCTCAGCCCTCACCTCTCTTGTAACCTTTGGATGAAGCTGGATTCAATTTCTGCTCATGGTGGGTTTTCTAAATGAAGTGTGTATTACAGGAGAAGGGTTTTGTGGACTGGAACAATGTGAAGGCGTCATTTAAGCTTTCTTTACTGGAGGAAGCACAGGTTATTTGAGCCATGTTAAAGTCTTTTTGGGAGTTCTGAATCTGAAGAAAAAGAAAACCTACACCTATATAGATAATTTTAGTAGTATTATTCTTTTATTTTAGTATCATTGTTGAAGCACTTTTTTGATTGTATGTCCCTGATTGCAGGGAAAGCAACTTTGTCATCTTCACCTTCTTGTAAAATAAACCATAACTAAAATGCAGAATTCCTACCATATGTATGCTTTCACTGTTCCTCATGTCCTTCATCTAAAAACTTCATTCTATTTTTAGGGGAAAAACAAAGTTAGGCGAGTGAAGACCATTTATGACTGTCAGGCAGATAATGATGATGAGCTCACATTTGTTGAAGGAGAAGTAATTATTGTAACCGGTGAAGAGGACCAAGAGTGGTGGGTATGTGTCTTTTCCTTTCATAGGCCCATGTAACTTCTTTATGACTTCTAAAGGAAAGCCTTTTTTTCCCAAATTTGGAGGATTTGTTGTTGTTTCTGTTAGTGGGTGGTGGGGGTTTATTTGGTTTTGGGAGTGTTTTGCCTGAGCTGACATCCAGTACTCAAACCCTTATCATGGTAAAAACCCCTTTCTCTGGTAGGGTCTGTCTCTTGCTGGGAGTCTATTAGTACCATCCTGACTGAGTTTGGCCTTTTGCTGGCTCATAACAACGTGTATTTATGTATGTCCCTCTTTGTAATGCACACTAGCCTGACATTAAATGAAGAAGTGGTGATTTTTACTCCATTTAGCATGTTTACACCCCTCATGAAAAATGAGATGCATTGTTATAATTATATAACGAGATAGGTAATAATTTTCAGTTCACCAGAAATGTTAGGTTGTACCTACAGGGCTTGATGGAAGTCTGAAAAAAACATTAGTAATTGGTGCTGTAAGCTCTTGGTTTTCCTCCTTAAAAGAGACGTAGGTAACATTCTCTTCCCCTTCTTCCTTCCTGTGCCACTGGTTTGTATCCTGCTGCTCTCTACTCTCTTTGGTTCTTGAGTGCTAACACCAGGGGATTTTCAACCCCACTTGAAGGCTCCAACCCTCCCTTGACACTCCTTGCCTCCAAAGCCCTGCTACATCATATTTCACTACCTAACAATTACTGTTGGGGAAAATGAGACAGATTTCATCTTGATTAAAACAAATGCTGCCTATGATTTCCTAATCCAAGTGCAGCACAACCTTTCCTCATTTAATTCTACCTACGTGGTTTTATCTCACTCGTGGTTTAAGCATAGAAGACCTTTTCAGCTGAAAAGGTGATATCAAAAGAGCAATGCCCAGTGGAAAGCTGCTATATTAACTGTATCATCCAGTCCCTGGTTATAGCTGCATTCATTGCTGAAACTGTTTTGTGAAGTGGCTTTTTAAGACCCTTGGGTACATGCCCGAAAAGTTCCATGAAGTGCTGCAGTCCGAATGTTTCTGAGAAGGGAAGCGAGGGCTGTTGATTCATATGCTTCAAAACTTTGGCTCTACAAGAGGAAATGGCCAGCCCTGCATGTTTCCCATTCCCATTTTGTTAGCTTGGGGAAGAGGAAGGAGGTACACTATTATTCTGAAAGCAGTAAGCAGCACTGCAGCAGAAGAGGCTTCTGTGCTCAGTCGAGACTGCTGCTGCAGTGCTGTATCAGTTTGACAGTTATTTATAATTCTCCATTTTAAACATGTAAAGTTCCATTATTACTGATTTTTTTTAGAAGTTGGCTGGCTATTGAAGTTGTACATGGAGGGTATTTATCAGGCCATACCATGATAAATACTAATGTGCACATAAATCATTAGGAACGATACTAATTCAATGAGAAAAGAGCTGGTGTTTTATCACTCTAAGCGAAGCATGCAGATTATCATAACTTCACAAGGGTAGCAGACATTTCCCTTTAGTGAGATGTTTAGGCTTTATTCAGTTAACTAAGATGAATGTTTTCAGAGATGTATATCTTGTCACTCAAAGTCTATCAGACAAAAGAAAATCAAGCTTCCATTTTGGTGAGATTCTTGACATGCAGTGATGTGTGTAGGTTTCCAAATAAAGCTGTAGGTTTGTTTCCTTTAGATTTAGTTGGCTCAATGTCTGAGAGATAATATGCTTGTATGGGTTTGTTTTGTTCCTTTAAAGAAATGTAAACATTAACTAAGGTCCGTTATAAACTATCCAAGGATTTGCAAAGGCTCTGTAGGGTCTGTGCAGTTCTGCTGCTTTTGAATGAAGTCTGTATGTACGTTTTTCTCCTGTGTTGCAGATTGGCCACATCGAAGGACAGCCAGAGAGGAAAGGGGTCTTCCCAGTGTCCTTTGTGCACATTCTGTCAGACTAGTAAAAACAAACAAAAACCATCCTAAACTTGAGCATTGCACATTCTTCATGCAAGACGGGCTTTTTAGCAAAAGCGAACGCTGCTGCCTCCCTGTAATCCTGTGCACAATTGTATATATAGCTGCTGTTACAAATTAAGAATTCATTTAAGTTTTCACCTCATGAGGTTGAATTATATGTATTGTAAATATACTGTGTTATTCTGCCTTTGCCAGTATTATGGTAGCCTTGGAACCTGGCACGCCTTATTGGGTTTGTTGAAGCCATCCTTGGCATCTAGCACTTACATATCTGTCTAGGAACTGCCAGCTTTCCAAACATAGGTGGTTTCTGTCAACCGTGTAACTGTACAGAAATGACTGTTCCTAATAACTCGGTATTCTCAATATACAATTAGCAGAAAGTTAGAATGAGTGAATGGTTTCGGAGACTTTAAAAACCAGTCTGCAGTTTCTAAGTGTATACAGTTTACAGCTATGAAACCCACTTTGGTATTTATTTAATATAGTGCTCAGTTCAGTGTAATTATGAAGACAAATATTCACTGACTTTACAGATAACAGTAATGTTTTACTGCGTGCACACAGCATTTCATGTTTATATGACGTGGACCTATGCCAAACTGTGATTGCAGTTCCCCTGTGATATTACCTCACTATCAAAAGTTACCAATTTCTTTCATTCGAAAACTTCTTCTAATGAAAATGAGTCCTCTTGTTCTTTAGTAGATATATGTGAAATTTGCTGGTTTCTTTCACTGAATTCTTAGTAACCAAGGACTTCTAGACAATGTTAACTGTGGACATTATGCATGCATTTAGACGCTTACTTGAAACCTGCCTTTGTACAAAAGTAGTACTGTAGTCATATAGCTACATTTGAGGAAAAGAGCATTTTAACTTACTTGCTATTCAGATCAGTGTGAGCTTGCAGCAGTATTTGTTTATAGCTGAATTGGCTCTTTGAAAAATGAGTTTGTGGGGTTTTATTTTCCTCTTGTCTTCAACCTTACTAAAAGTTAGTGACCTAAAAAAAAACTTTTTACGTGGTGATATAAGGATAAATTTAAATCATTTTTAACTGCTCTAAAAAGTGGAAGTTAAGGTGACCTTTCATGCATTTGATCAGGCTGTTAATGATAGAACTCGGATCAGGCTGGTTTTAGTAGTGTTCACTGAACTGTAATAGTCTTAATTCAAAGCACCAAGTAACAAACTGTTCTAAAGCTAATTTCTAAGAAAATCTTTGGAAGGCTGCTTTGGACCTGAGGTTTCTTGGAAGCTGGGATGAAGCTGCATTGCCAGAAAACACGTACATGTATTACTGGAAACGTTTTATTTCCTTTCTCACTTTCAACATCATTTTTTACCTTTTGAAGCATACCACAGTTGTGTTGTTCCCATGGTTTGTCTGTAGCAGGTTCCATGACTTTTGTACCTAGTTTTGTGTTTCTTGCTTTAACCATAACTTTGGCTTCAGTACCCGGTGCTGCTGTTTCAAAGCAGATTGTCTTGGCTGCATAGAAAGATTTTCCTTTCATCAAAGCACACCTCAGACCCTCTGAAGGCTTCCATTTTTAAGTCACTTTTACAAGGCTGTAGTCAGTGAATATTTAATTCTGTTCATGGTTAATATAGAAACAAGTATCAGTCCAAACCCCACATGGAAGGAAATGCAAAACATTTATCAGTGGTCTTATCATTTATAACAAAAGTTTATTACAAGTAATAATAATCACGCCATGAGTGAGGATCCTGCTGGCATCTAATCTTCAGTATTACCAGCTCCAGTATTTCAGACTTTATTCTATTTTTTATGAAAAGGAAGTCAGGTTTAGCATTTATTTAGCATTCCATTCTATCCATTACTCCAATGTTTTAAGTTTCATTAAAGAACAAAACCTATTCACTTTTGTGGTCAATTGTATTTTTAAGTGATCTTGAAATAAACTGATAAAAGCAAATCATATATCAAGAACCTAGGCATGTAAAATTATGTAGAGTCAAATGTCTATTCTTTTCTACGCTCTTTAAAATAGTATACATATGCATTTTATAAAATGAAATGAGTTCCATCGGGAACAATAGTTCTGTTTATTCTGGCTTCTTGTGGGTCATAAGAAATCTGAAAATGTATGATATTGATTGAGTTTAAGTACAGTATTATATTTGAACTCAATGAGCCACTGTCTGCAATTTTGTATATGACATAGTATTTGGAAAGTCTAAATCTTTATGGAAAATTAGCTGATAAAGGGTTGGGGGGAGGGCCAGGGGAAGGTGCCCCCAGAGGGGGAAGTTTGCTCTGCAGATGATGTCTTATTTACTGTTGAACAACAGTTGCTATTTATTTTTTTATTACATAGTACATCAACGTGTACAGAAATCAGATCTGGTCATGCCACTAGTTAAAATCTTGACTTCTCATTGAATGTTAAGGTAAAACATCAGTACACATGTCTATTCACATGTATTTAATGTGACAGTTTTTGAGTACTGTATGTGTTAATTTCTACTTTTTTAATATTTAAAATTGCTTTTAAATAAATGTATTCAGTTGATCCCAGATATCTGCACAAGGCCCTTTTGTCAACTGGAATATCTTCTAGGGAGAAAGTCTGGATTCCAAACAGGTAGAACTAAAACATTTGACATGTTTTCTCTTGACTATAAAGCACTCCTTATATAATGCAATTGAAGGTGTATCTCTTTAACAGCTGTTAAGTATGGATGCAACTGCCTTTATCTGGAAAACTTTACTTACTAAAGTTAGCATCAAAACACTTCTTTTTGTCCATGAGTTTCGATTGCTTTCTCTCTGCCTTCAGTAGGCTCTACAGGAAGCCAGCCTGGTGTGTGTCCTGTTTTCTTAGAGCTGGTCCTTTGGGTTGGAAAGAATGGCTCAGCATGGCCCTCTGTCCTGGATCTGGCCTTCCTTTGTCCATGGACATGATTATCAAACCGAACAGCAGCTCTGGAACCAACTCAGCAGTAACCCTTCCTGAATGGAGTAACTTCAGTGCTCAGAATTTCAGTTCTGACCCAGCTCACTCCCTCACTCAGTTCTTGAAAGCTTCTTATTTAAGGCCTATTCCCATCCAAACTGCTCCAAGACGAACAAGTCACTTGAAATTCCTGGAAAGCAATGAGAACATCCTTTAGCCAGAGGAAAGGCTGGAATATGAGGTGATATCTCACCTGGTTTGTATCAAAAATAGTAACTGCAGCAGCACAGAGAGTGTATGGTAAGAGCTTCTTGAACACTAGTATGGGCACAGCCTGCGTTCCTCACAGAATATGCTGCTTGGTTAGTTTAAATTAACCTAGGCTAAACATCTGGGGCAAGGGATGTGTGGGACAGGGGAAGCAGCGTGCTTCGATACTCTGCTCTTGCTCAGTTCCTCCCTTTTCACAGTATTTCAGGTATCAGCATTCAGAGATCCGTTGATTCGAGTATCCTCTCTTCTCTGTCCTACTTGTACTACTTGCGTTTCAGTGACTTGTATTGATTTCCTTTCGCAAGTGAAAATTGAGGTGGATCCCTCATATACTGTTTGGAGCAGAAGAGACCAAGATAAACATGTGCCCAGATAACTCCCTTGTTCAAAGTTGGTCTGCTTACCCTTTTCCTGGCAAACTTGAAAGCTTATTATTGAACAGAAAACTCGTTAGTCATCAAAACCAGAGAAAGTGGTGCAGATCTTAAGTACCAGTGAGTGAAACTGAGAAGTAGCTCCCACTGCTCAACAAAACCCCACACTCCAACCTTATAAATAAGGTTGAAATGCTTCCCCCCTCCCCAGGCCATAGTTCTGTGTGACAGTTAACTTGAGTGTCAACAAAAAACTTTACTTTCCACTCACTCTACCCTATTACATAGTTTCATGCCCTTCACACCCTCAACCAGTAACCTTCCTATGCCAAGAAACCAGAATATGACAGAGGAGCAAACATCCCTAAGTAAATAAAGTTCAGCTTCAGCCCTTACCAAGTTAGCTTGCAGTTACATCTGTTGCAGTGATTTTATGAGACACTTGAGCCCTTCCTGAAACACAGCTGGAGGCTTTTCAGATGGACACAGTACACCCAGAACTGTAAGAAGTTTTCATCTTTATAGCTGAAAGCCGAAGATTTGCTTATCTAATACAAACTAACAATTTAAAGTTGTCTTAGTGATACTTTTATGGCCATAAACCCCACGATTTACAGCTCTGTCATCTGCTGAGAGTTCTCAAGTTTCTTCTTGAGATAAGTGTCATTTGCCAACTTGCACTTCAGCTGACATCCCCCGTGCTGCAGCATGCACAAAACCTTGACCAGTCTTGACCAGTTTTTGTCAGCTGCTGTTGGAGTGATACTAAAAACGATAGTGTGTCATGGCACAGGCTTTGCCTTGTTCCTCTGTGAATTACAGAACAGATCCTCCTATCTGCATGAAGCAGATGTGTGCTCTAGTCTCTAATGTGGGGGGCAGGAGACAAGCAACTTGTGACAGCTGCCACATCTGCTAACCACGTCAGAGCAGAGAAGCTAATCACTTGTCTGCTGCACCACCTGAAGAATGATTTGAACAAGTTTTAAGCTTACCTGGAACTTTAAATCCGCAGTTCCTACCAGTTTGGTCTTGATTTTTGTAGTGTGTGATCAGAAGCATCCTCTCACCTTGTGCTTGTTCCTTTTTGCTGGAAGGAAGTGTGGGATTAAATCTGTTCCCCCATGATGGTTTTTTTTTTCCCCCAAAGCTTGAAGATGTTTCTTGTGCTTCAGTTACCACCAGAAATTAAGAAACCTGATTTTTCTCCCACTATGTCCCATTGCATGGATGAATCGCCCTTGAAAGTTCAGACTAGACTTCTCTAGAATGGCTTCCCTAGAGGTTGTTTCATGGTATCTACCTTTGTTCAGTTCAAAGCAATAGCATTAGGCTTGGTTTTTGTAACTAATTAATTCCCCTAGTCTCTTCTTCAGGGAATACTCCAGGAATAACTCACCCCAGCTGCTTGTAAACTTACAAGAGTAAGGAGTAGCATTCAGTAGCTTAAGTTTGAAGCTGCTCTCCAACCTAGTTTAGTGAATTTCAGACCAAAGAAAACCAAGCCACCTCCTGTGCTGAACAAGCACATGAGAGGTCAGCAGCTGTTTGTTGGCCAAGTAGGGGTTGTGATGGTTTTCTGTTGGAACCTGCAAACTTCCTTAGTGAGCTGGTGACACCAGGAGCCACACGCTGCTTCAGAGACACCTTGAAGATGGAAGCAGACGTTTGTCCACATTAGTAAAGATTATACTGCCTGCAATCACCTGTCTGTACTGCAAGCCAACCCATCCATGGCTCCAGACCTACAACACATCCTAGCCTTACCTTTATTCATCATTGATTTTTAATTCAGAGCTGTGGCTCTACTTCAGTAACCAGGCAGGACAGCAAGAGCCCCAAGTGGCTGAGCAGTGAGTGAGCTGCAGCCAGACGCATGCTCTTATTTCAGCTGAGACTATTTAGTGTGTGAAAACCCACCAGGAGCTGGGAAAAAGCCTTGTGGAGCAGCTGCAGGACCACTGCAGTGGTTCTGAGCTCTGTGGATAGAAGTGTGGGGATAAAGGGCCGATTTGTGATCCAGGATCTTCCTCAGTTTCTACCCTCCCTACAACCTCTGCAGAAACAGGAGAATGAATGCTAAACCTCCCTGACGGGGGTGCACAGAGCTGCTGGCCTTCTTGAAAGGAAGATTTAGCAGCTTGGACATCTGGACAACAAGGAGCATTCAGCTTCATGTGACAAGAACTTTCACCGAGTGACGCTGGAAGATGGGCACTTCCAGGTCTTCTGCAGAGAACAGGAACAAACCTGAACTCTGCATGTGCTACAAGGTGGAGGTGTGAGAAGGGCAGACGGATGGGGGCAACACAAACCGCAGCTTGGACACCTCTGAAAGAGAATGAATGACTCCATCGTTGATGAGCACATCTGAAGGAGTCAGCAGCTCTCCTGTGAGCATTGCCTGTAGGTGGGCCATACATTCACCTCAAAGCTCATGATAATGCAGAGGTTGAATTGATAGGAAGAAGCAAAGGTCCCTTGTCCAGGAGACACAGCAAGATCTTAGCAGATGACAACGGGAAGGGAGAGCAGCGGTCAGCACTATGCAACTAGCTGCTGTAGTGGCTGGGCCCTGTGAAGGAGCAGAAGGCACCAGATGTGCAGGCAGGACCCATGCCCAAGATCCAATAAGCAGGATGTAAGCCCTGCCAGGTCCACCTTAGACATGGTTCTGGCACCCCCACTACCTCCTTGGAGCATGTCTGGAGTGGTTGCCTTGTTTAGGGATGAGTTTTGCTCAGGATCATCCTTTAACTCAGCACCTGTGTTCCTGCCAGGTCTGTCTGAGTGAGATGCTGCCAGGTTCAGCAGAAAAGCTCCTTCTGTTTCCCCTTCCCTGCCAGGATGCAGCAAAAGTTGAGATGAAAAAGAAAACACTAAATTTGGGGGTGTAAAAATCCTCTCTGCTTAAAAACCCTGAAGAGCAGCATTTTGTTCCTCTCACTTGCATACAGCAGTGTTCTGCCCAAATGTCTTTCATGCAAAATGTGGCCCCTGGTAGCGTCTGTTTAGAGTGGGGTCTGCTGCCCTCATCTCTATCTGCTTTTGGCCAAAGACAGGACTTGGAGCCATCGTGGCCATCCATCTCCGTGAGAGCCATGCCCTGATGTGGAGCATTTGTGGCTGCAGTGAGCTCAAGTGTCACAGCTGCCTACGATAAAGCCAGGCAGCAAAATGCTGCTTAGAGATATTGCCTTAACACATGTTACCCCCATCTAATCCCTGTCCCTTCCTGAGAGGGATTGGTGGTGCCAGAGAACAACAGCATCTGTTGCTGGAGGGAGAGCTTCCTGCTGGGCAGACGGGGACGGAGATGCCATATTCTGAGGGGACCCTGGCTCCTCCTGCAACGAAAATGCCCTCAATGGCCATCACGAGATGGAAGAGCAACTGAGCAGGGTGCCCCAGGGCTGTCACAGCTGCTGCAGAGACTGAAGGAGCTGTTGGGGTTTGAAGGCAAACACCACCTTTGATGAGTTGTTCCTTTGGTTAGGATCAGTCTTACTGCCCGGTTCGGCTGTCAGTCCGCAGCGGGGTATCTGGAGTGGCCAACAGCCCTGTCCCCGCACGGTCACGGTGCCGCCTGTCCCCGGGTGCCGGCCCACACCGCTACGGAGCCCCAGGCCCCGCCGCCGCACGGCTGAGGGCCGGCTTCGGGGCGCAGAGGCACCGGGAGTCTGCCAGGCACTGCCGCACTCCGCCGGCACCTCCCTACCCCACGGCCTCACCCGAGCCTGCCCCGGGGCACGAGGCCGGGGACCCCGCAGGCTCCAGCCCCGGGGGGCGCTGAGGCGGCGCGGGGCAACGAGCCGCGCTCCGCGCCCGACTACGAGGCGCTGCCGCAGGGTGCCGCCGTCTCCACGCACATGCTGGCGGGCGCCGTGGCGGGTGTCATGGAGCACTGCGTGATGTACCCCGTCGACTGTGTCAAGGTGCCGGCACCGGTGGCGGGGCGGGGAGAGCGGTGGGGCCGGGGAAGGAGCGGT
>JAOEHY010032026.1:12405-57998 GCA_025447955.1 Psilopsiagon aurifrons
GAAGAAATATTGCTTTCTCTGTTTCTAGGGTCCTGAAACAGCAAAAAGCTTGAATTTTACCTATACAGTAACTTTGCTGCAATGCTGCATTTCACAGAGGTGCCTATGATGTGGAAAACAGAGTTAAGTTTTCCTTAGTTTGGATGAAGAAGAGGCAACTTCTCAGAATTAAAACATACACGGAGAAAATACAAGAGGAAGTTAAACTGCCACCTAATGGTGAAACTGGAGCTTTGAACATGCTTAGCAGCCAGCACACAAGGACACAAATGCTGCTTTGACCTGCATGTCTTGAATTCGGATTGACAATCACCTTCTTCAGCAACATTTAATCATATGCTTCTTCGTACAACACTGACTGCTGGTGAAGCAAAAGTGTATGTTTTAAGTGACAAAACATATCTTCATCAGGGATGAGATTACTTTCTCAGGCTGCCAGATTTGATTGCCTGTGTCATGCCACAGCTAAGAGATGGCAAAACAAAGACTACAATAAAGCTGAAGTTCAGACTTGGATTTTTTGAGGACTGATAATGACATCTTAACTTCTGATAAAAACTACCAGCATTGGAGTGTAGAAATGCTACCAAGCTAAAACAAATACATTACTCTATTGATACGGATTTACTGGACATTTCAGCCATCCCAGAACCAAATGCAGGAAAGAATTTCATTTACCTTTCTACAACATATTTTTAGATCCTTGCTTAAGAAATCATTACAAAGCTAAAACAATATATTAAAAGGAAGTTGCAAATAGAAACACAGAACAAAATCAACTCCTGTATTGAGAATATTATGCATCAGGCATAGACGTATTTGGAATCTACTTCTGACAGGCCATCAGAGTCTAACTCTACACTATCACTAGAGACAGCTCAATTTACTCCCATTTTTCATGGGAAAGAGGGCCAGTGAAAGCTGTCAGACTGACGTGATGAAACAGGAGTACCTAGGATCCATACAGAAAGAATGCTTCCTTCATATAACACTCTAACTTGTTATTATCTTAAAGTAAGAGTCATTCAAGAGTTTAAAAAGTCATCTCTTAATACATGAGCCACCAATCCCAGTATCTCTGGAGAAAAGGGATGCTAAGCTCTTTACCCACAGAAGCAGACATGCAGCCTCTTTTGCACTAAGGCTGAGCCACTTCTCTCCATTTTCAATATAAAGTAATTCATAGGCTCCTACACTGGGCTCATTAATGGTCCCGACAGTTGCAGTACAATATCTGTACAGTACAGCATGGTCTGCTTTCTCCTAAGGGTTTCTGAGGGGGGTGTGAGGGTACAAGGAGAGCCCCAAGGGATGGAAAAGCTGTGTGTATTTAGCTGTATTAAGGAAACTGTACACTTAAGTATATATTTCAAGTATATTTGAACATAAAAACAGCTTAAAGCTTTTTCCCCAAAGGGAGTGCCTGCAGGAATTGAACAAGTCAAGTGAGCCAGCAGCTGCCAGGTGAGCAGAGCAGGCAATGGGGATGCAGAGGCTGTGGGCCCCAGGGGATGGTGCACTTGCTCACTTTGGAGGCACAGTGAGGGGCAGGTGGCAGTGCTGCCTGAAGCCATCAGATGGCAAAGGAGACTGCAATTGAGTCCTCACTTACTCCACTAGCACTGAAAAGTACTTGTTACATGTTTTTTTCAAGGGACAGCAGTGTGGCTCCTCCAAGAGTGGAAGAGAATGCAGAGACACACAGACAATTAGTTGCTTTTATGTACAGTGTCACTGCCACCAGCTCTTACTGCCACTTGACGGGCAAAGTACTAAGTATCCACTCATGCCTGCATGAGTTCTGGAGCAACAAGTGCTGTTTCAAAAGAACCTTTTCCTAATTTACACCTAGAAAGGAACAAAAACAGCTCTACACCACAAAGAACATGTTTTCTAAAATAAGCAGCTGACATACTCTGACCTAACCTGGAAAAGGGTTGGTGTCCTAAAATAGAATGACTTTCCTGTTCCCGATTCTCATTATTTGAAGTCCTCAGCACAATTTGAAAGCATTAAGATGCCCTCAAGGAATGCCTTTCGAACTGGCCTACTTTAACAGCAGAAGCTGGCAGAAATAGGAGCCAGTTCATCCACTATCACACTGCAAAGCCAAGGTAGTGTATGGACACAACCCACTGCCCTGAACTACTGTTCCACCACCACTGGGTTGCTGTTCTCCCCTTTTTGGATGATCCAAGAGCTGCCCACCACCTGGCCGCCGCACTCTTCATCAGACAGACCATGAAAACTTCTCAGATAAAAAATAAAATATAATAAAAAGCATGGAAAGGATAGTAATTCCTTTGGAAAATGGAAAATAAATTACAAGCCTAAAAATAATGTAAATCTTTAAGGGAAAGGAGACAATTCTTGACATCACTTGAAACATAGATGTTAAGACTATAGATATAACACCTGCTTCTCTTTCAAATACTTCAGATAAAGAGAGACTCAAAAAGGAAAGAAATGAGGCACAAGACAGTTTCTTAAGATTTCAATTAGCTTTTTATTTGGACTAGGATTTATTTACTGCAGAGTTAAGCATCTCTCATAGTTACAGATTCTCTATTTATATCTGCTAACTGTGCAAATTTCCTGGTTCCCTGATTCCAGACCAGCTGCTGGGCACAGCTGTGCTCCAACAAAGGCACCAAACCAGCAGGATTGCTGCAGGACTGTCATACTTCCCTAATTTCATCTGCATGTGGAAGAGGAAATCACAGTGCTTTTCTCACTCACTTGTGACACAGCTCAACAATACACCACCAATCTAATTAAAAAAGTGATATATGTCCAGTCTGAGAAGCTCCCAAGTTTCCACAGCTTTTAAACATGGCACTAGCACTTCCTCCACAAGGTACAAGGTGCCACACAAAGAATACAGGAATCAAGCCATAAAGTCACTTGCAAAACCCTTGGTCTCAGCAGAAAATACCCTGTGAGCAATTATACATGTGGAGAGATCAAGACACAGAACTGCAAGCAATTTGGAGTCTGGCAAAAAGGGAGTTTCTGTTTAATGGAAAGAAGGGGACATAAAAGCAGATCAACTAGGCAGAGCACCAAACTGCCTCATCAACATACTGCAGCTCTGTGACCACATATGATGCTATTTGGCATTTAAATCTTCAAGAAGGGTTTTGAATGTGAATTTCATATTTATGTGAGTGCTGAGCTCAAGGTTGCAGCAAGATAGAGGCTTCACCCAGGAGAGGGGTCTAGCACATCCTCTTACCTGGCATGCACAACTGGCTACTGGAATCCTGTCCCCACTTCCCCCCTGTCACTGGCACTGTGCTGGCTGTCTTGAACATCATCCTTATTTAATGGCCTCTTCACACTGTAGGCACATAACTTATTTTTCAGGATTTTATTCTAACAGCTGAAGGGCTCCTAAGCACTATACAGGGCAAACCTGAGGTTTATCATAATTGACTGCTTTTATGCATCAGAACCTAAATGATTTACCAAAGATCAAACAAACTACATGACTGAGCAGAACTAAATGTGACTAAATGGCAGACTACATTTTTGTTGTTGTTGTGAGGTTTCATGCTGGTGAGCAACGCTGGGTATGCCAAACTGGCAGTCAGAAACATCTGCCACAAAGAAGACAAAGCACTACACTTACTTGCTTCTGCTCAGACACTGGCTGGAGAATGAGCCTTCCACTAAGCTCTCTTTTACCATCAACCTGGAAAGATCGTGGACACATGCTACATTTCCCCATGTCCCTCTCATAGGAGTCAGTGAGTACCTCTTCTAATTGAGATTTGGGTTTAGGATTTGAAATTTTTTGGCAACAGCTTTTTCCTACAGTGTATTTGACAATACCTTCCTCAATGATATTTCTTTCTCATTTGATACAGTAATGCATGCTACATAATATTGTTTCTACTTTGCCTGAACATGGAGTTTGCTCCACAATTCTTTAGATCTAGTAAAGAAGCTAGAGGTTTCAAAATGCTGCTATTTTTACACAACAAACTATTCTACACTTCCTAATTCAGTATAAGTTATTATAATAAGTAATTACAATATGAATTAAAATATAATTTGAGAATCAGTGTCTTGCATACCTTATAAATTTATTCATGCTATCACTAATTGGGTAAACATATCCAGTCATTAGCCATATTTAGAAAGAAAAATAAGTCTTTTGAAGTTGGAAGACATTTCCAGATTTTCATTATTCTGAGGCATACATTTCACAGATCCATACAAGCTAGAAACAGAAAAGGTGGCCAAATCATGCAGTTCCCTTCCTTTCTTTCCCTCTTACAAAGTGTATTTCATCAAAGCATATAACAGCCTGACCATTCTCTGCTGTTTTACCCTAATTTCCAGTGTCTAACTGATGAGATTACTATCCCTTCTCAAGGAATCCTGCCATAGAAAAAAAAAGCAAAAATAAACACAGCTCATTGTTGGGATGCTGTCTATGATGTTCACCATTTTCCTTTCTTAATTTAATCCAATATTCCAGTTAGTGTCTTGTGAACTTCCTTAAATAATCCACCTTCCTTGGGAAGACAACAGAGTTGATTCATCATTTCACCATTTATCATTTTACCAGGCAATACATACTGAACTTTGCTAATCTTTCTCCAAAACTCCTCCCCCTTCAGACTTCTGATTATATTTCACCCCTCTTTTTTTTCCAGTTTCCTTCATATTGTTGGATTTCAGCCTAAGCTGCTCGACAGCACTCTCTTCACTGTTCCTATTCTTCCTTTTAATAACAAATAGCCACAAAAGCTATTAAGGGAATAAAATTTTTATACTCACAGTTTTGAATACAAATTTCTACATGAGTGACCAGGAACACTTCTCACTAGCACGCCTGTAGCTGAGTATCCAAGGTCACTTCATTAGTACACAATTTAACTGGTGAGGAGTTGATATTCAGGCTTATTATCACAGCAAAGGCCAATGGGTGAAACTATTTAAGTCTCCCTTCTTGTGTGCTCTGTAAATCTCATATCACTATTGAGTTAAATACATTCAAGCCAATCGATGACACACCAAAATCTCATAATTTGTTTAGTGCTTCATAAAGGGCAATGAATAATTTTACTTTTCCAGTGCCAAAGCAACTAAAAAGTTTTTTTTTCCCCTTGAGTGGCTCAAGTTCTATGGCATTTGATCTACAAAAGGTTGCTTGTATACCTAAAAAAAAAAAATCCAGCACTGTGTCTCAACCACACAATGACTGCATTAGCATTGCAGGTAGACAGAAGTACCACAAGACACAAAGTCATTGCTATTTTAAAAGAAAATCTCTGACCTTTAAAGATTTTTAATAAACATTGTGGGTCTAGGCAATGTTGTTCTTTTAAGGATATAAACTCAAATTATTAATACACAAAATCAAAAGCTGCTCACATTTCTGTACCGATGAAAAATAAAATACCATGTGTCAACTAGAACCAACAAGAAAATGAGCTAGATAACACAAAAATTAATATAAATCACTAGGTCAAATTTTCCACCTGTTCTCAGGGCAGGATGTCCATTTAAGCTCACGAAAACTATGGAACAGAAGGTCAAAGAGCAATAAAAATTAACATTTTGCTGGTCTTCAACTTCTCTCATCCTACGATCTGAAGCTATTTATGATTCATTAATTTTTCACCTTGCAACCCTTCTATGACTTAGGTAAGTCTCAAGTATCTGAGACATTTGCAGCTGGGGGAAATAAAGCACAGAAAAAATGAACTTGTCTTTAGCCATATAAGCCAGAACAAGAATCCCAAGGCATGTCTATATTGTATACCTTAATGAAGCTCTGAATTAGTGATGTTCCATATATGTCAAGGCTTGTTTTGTGAGAAGCCCTGATCAAATTTACTCATTAGGCCAGCAATGATGCTGAATGACACATGCCCACATTCACACAATTTACCTGCAGCTGTCACTGGAGCAGTCAGTGGATAGTCTTGCAGGGCAAACAGGACTGCACACACTTTAGCACAGAGTACTCTTTGCCTTATTTCCAACAGCACTTCCTGTGCCTTTATCCCTGGTCCAGGGGAAATCACTACGTCTTTCAGCTCTCACTGTCAGATAATGTTTCCTTACTGTTCATTTATTCCTTAAGTTAAGGCTTATACAACTCCAGTTTTGTCTTACAAGCATATCTTTACTAACTTCCTCCATGTATTAGTTAGTTGGAGTTCCCTGGATTCTGGCCAGGCACACAGGGAAGGATAGTTGAGTGAGTGCAATGCTGGATAAGAGAGAGGCTGACCTGTGGGAGCTGTACAGTAATCAGCTTTTCATTCCTGCATGGCTGAAAGGCCAAAGTGATTCATCAGTGCTCTTCCAAATGGGAAAACGAGAGCAGGAGAAGATGAAGGAACTTGGGTTCTGATATGGAATATCTCTAACCTATCACAGTATATAAAGTATTTATACCTAGGAACTGCTAATCAAATATCCCAGGACTAGATCACCATGTCTGTAGAGATCTGCAAGCATTATTTTAGAGATATCAGATAGGGGTTTTCAAGGTGGAAAAAGTAGCTTAGTGGCCTAAGAGTCTAATGACTAAATTATCTGATATCTTAGATTCAGACGTTTAAATCCCAGTAACGTAAATGCAACCCCCTCAGCACGGGTCTGTGGCTAATTACTTTTGTAATCTTGAATCTTACTGTAGGTACCTTAATTGCTCTACATCACAGTATCCCAATCCATAAAATTATAATGATATTAATATCTTTTGAAAATACTCCCTATATCTGCAAAAATGGCACTTGTTTCATTGGATTATCATTTTGCACCTTTATAAACAGATTAACGTGGGTTTGTTCAGCTTATTCTGATAGCCCAAAGACAGGTAGAGATGTCAACAACTTACTCGCTTTCTCCCAGCCATGACCTTGCCTGCTCCTCAAAAATTTTAAGGCCCCTCCTTGTGTTATCTATATACAAGGATAAAAAAATTCACACAAGCCTCCATCTCTGGTTTCTGCAGCTGCAGCCGAGCCCCACATCACTATGGCAGAGAATAGCCTAAAATCCACTGTCAGTGTGCAGATATCGTCTCATCAGTGTCAGATGGGTTACAGCTCATTGCCTGAACACTTCTGTCTCATCTCAGTACTGCTTATACCTCCAGCCCCAAACACAAACAAGACTAATGCCAAGACCCCCAAATCTCCCTTCCTTCTTTCTGCCCTGAAGCTCTCCTAGGTAGCCTTCACCAAGGAGTTACTCAAAAGGGTATCTCAGAAGCAATGCAGAAGCAGGAAAAAACAATACACAGCCACCTGCAGGCACCCAAGAAAACGTGTTACAGCTTTTGTCATGCACAATCTCTTGTCCACCTACCAGGACACTCCCTTTCAATGGGAGAAGAAAGCTAAGGGTATCACACTGTTTTAATAGGATTTTGTCGATCAACTCTTTGATAGAGCATATTGATCACTTACATACAGGCCAATACTCCTCCCTAATCTGAGCAACAGGGTGTCTGGGAAAAACAACTCTCAGCAGAAGGCACATGGAAATCGTTCCAAAGCTGCTGCTCCTGTAAGACCTACTGACTGAGCCTTGGCAAAGACTAGGGTATGAACTGCAGGCAACACACACAAAGAGGGGTAAGTGACCACCCTTCTAACTTTCATGTCTTCTCTCTCAAACAAAAAAAAAAAAAAAACCAAACCCAAAACCAAACCACAACAACAAAAACCAACAAAACATGTAAAAAAGAAGAGATGGGCTCAGCAAACAGTCACCAGCCAGCAGGAAAAGACAAAAGGAAAGAGAAATCACAGCAGTGTAAATCAGCCTAGGGAGAAACAGCTAAATGAGGATGCTGATTGCTAATCTGCATCCTGTCACTCTGACTTTATAAGCAGGTTAGCTCAAGAGGCCATGTATGCAAAAGCAGCCCCATAAAAGCACTGTCTTTCTCACTCTCATCTGTATTCACAGCAGACCAGGTTTTCACTTTATGGCTGCAATGTTCTTGTTTCTTCTGCAGGTCCATTAGCACTGTGCACGTTGCACAGTCAATATCAATTCCAGCCTACACTTTTCTGCCTTTTTTATTTCGACACAAGTCCTTCTGTCTGGCTGGATTCATTACTCTTTGACATGGCTATTTGTGGTGTTTCTTCATGTTCTGATTTTTATTTTTTTTTAAAGCAGGCCAAGTGCCTTTGGCTTTTAATAAAAAATAAAAAGATAAAGCAAACAAAAAGTGAGGCATTTAAAAAACAGCACGATAAATCATCTCTTTCATCTTTTTCTTTTTGCCTAATTGCTTTACCCAAAAAAGTTGCAGGCTATGAAATGAAAAAGACACCAGCCTTTTGTTTGACAAAGCTCTATTCATTCCTTCTCTCGTCTCCTTGTCCCATATCCCAAGAAATGTTCCAGGACATTCCTTGCTCATCCACACCAGACAGCAAAGTGAAATTTGACTGGACTGGAAGGTGAGGTGGCAGAAGGAAGCCAGCAGGCTTACATGAATGGCATATAAGCATCTGAACAGGAAACAGAACTGCAGTGTTGCCTCAGTGGAAAAGAGGGTGACAGAGTGAGACAGAAGAGAATCTCCACCCCCTTCACCAAGGCTGCTCATGGCAGCTCCTTCACAACACTGCAGCGCTCCCAGCATCAGACTGGGAGCGGTGAGAAGTGAACTGCCAACAATTACTTATGCCTTACATTATCCATATCCTAAGCTGACCATCCCTGTGTTCAAGAAGAAAAGCTGGAGTTATTAAATACACAGCTCTGAGGCAAGCACCTTGGCTGTAGTGTCCCATTACACTTGACAGGGAAGGAGAGGCTAAAATTCAGTGCTGGTCAGTCCTCCAAGAGGACAGAACACTGTCTTTTGCCAATCATCTGTTCAGAGGGAAATCATGTCCTAAGGTGGCAGATGATACAAACGCCATTTTGCTCTGCTCAGTTCAACCCCTCCTTCTTGCTCTGTTGCCAGGGCTGGGTGCACTGAGCTGCCTCATGGTTCTTTCTGTCTTCAGCAGTCACATAAGCAACAGAGAGAAAATCAGAACTACAGAAGAAAAGTTCCTCATTTCACCACACTATTTAGCAGCTCTATCAGAGACTGGGCAGGTCAGGAAAACTGACCTACCTTCTAATCTGTAATGGAAATACTGCTCTTAGAGAGGAGTAAGGTATATAAAGAATAGCTACTCTGTGTATATTTCTCATTCTGAGCACAAGCTTAGGACTCCAGAGCTGTCAATCTAACATGCTTTTCAGCTGAGGGCTGAAATGCCATTTTGCATTTTTGCTCATTTAATAAAAGGTAGTGGATAAAAACTCACTACTTAAAATACCGTATTTTTCTTTCCTTGGCAGTTTGAAATGTGGCCTGTAGTCAGACTTAGAAAGTCTGATTCCACAAAACTCCAGCTGAATCCTAAAATCCTAAACTCTGATGCTTTGATACAACTTCCAGCAGTAACCGACTCTAACCTGCCCTATCCTTCTGCTCCCTTTAGCAGTATCATAGCATGAAGGATTATAATCCTTTTTCGTTCAGAAATGGAAAAATGCTAAATTGGTCAGAAGAACACAAGATCTGGATGGTAGAAAACCCCTACTCAAAGCGCCCAGGCTGACCACAAGAAGACCAGTGTCAAATGCTTCATGCAAGTCCAGGTAGATGAGGTCAGTTGCTCTTCCCTTATCCACCAATGCCATAACCCCACCACAGAAGGCCACCAAATTGGTCAGACATGATTTGCCCCTTACTGAAGCCACGTTGGCTGTCGCAAATCACCTCCTCATTTTCCATGTGCCTTAGCACAGGTTCCAGCAGGATCTGCACCATAATTTTACCCTGCACAGGTGAGACTGATTGGCCTGTAGCTCCCCAGGTCTTCCTTTTATTCCATTTTAAAACTGGGGATATGTTTTTGCTTTTCCAGAAGTGGGAATTTCACCAGACTGCCATGACTTCTTCTCAAATATGATGGATAGTGGCTTAGCCACTTAATCTGGCAGTTCCTTCATGACCGTGGATGCACCATCATCGTTATTATAAGGTGGCTTTTCTTGTACATCCTCCCTGCGTCTGAGCCCCTTCAGTGGGATGACTTTTGCATTAATATGATGGATATCTCCCGAGTTTTGCGTTTTACCTATCCACCTACTCCCCACGTATAATTATCACAAAGCAGGAAGTCACTCTGAAACTTATATCAAGATTTGACTTATCAGCATACAGTTTCCCTCTTCTGCACTTTATCTCCCAGTTTTAACCTCTTTTTTCTTGATTACACAGAAAAGAAATGAGGATGCTGATAAGTAAGCAAATAAAGGTAATGAAAATTATCTTCCCCTCATGCATTCTCAGACCTTTTAGCAGAGGAAGAATAGTTTTCCTGTAAAGAGCAGTATCTTGGAGTCTGGTACCTGGTGGCAGAGGATTCACCAGGAGCACCCTGTGAGGTGTTCTAGGTGTTAACTGTGTGTAAGAGAAGGCAGAGAAACCAAGCAGATTGGGATAAGCCAATATACAGCACCAAATGGGACCTTCCTGTGCTTATGGTGATGGCTCTGCTTTTGCATATCTTTTCCATATCACATAATAGACTCATCCAATCAATCAAAGTGTCCAAGGGAAGCCTATCTCCATATGGAAAGAGAGTCAATTAAGGGAGCATAATGAATACCAAGTCTTTCCTCTCTCCCTGAGATGAACAGAGAAGGAGCAATGAGACAGAAAAGTCACTGTGCCAGTGCCTGCCTTTCAGCTTGATGGCTTCGACTGGGCAAAGCAGAGAGATAGAGAAAGCTAATTTCACAGATAACATCTCCAAGGTCTATATAGTAATTTTAAATACTGGAAATAATTTTTCATGACAAATTAATCTAATTCATCCTAGCCACTTCCATCAAGATATCACCATTAGTTGCAAGGACAGTTGGCAGTCTTAGCAGAAACAGTCTGGTCTGATTCAGGGGTATGGAAAGGAAGGGGAGTATGAAGCCACAGGGACTGAGATCAGCCACTGAGCAATAAGGTACCACATAGTCTGAAGTAGTGACTCTTGCACTCAGTGTAATCAGTTTGTCTCTAGACACCTGACATACCACAACAGACATGGGGCATTCTCAAAGTAAGCAGGCACATTCTGTGTCATACATGTAACATGCCATTATATGTCCTGCTGGGAGCTCCCTGGGAAAACTAGGATGAAAAGATGAAACAGTATTTCCTTTCTTGATAGTGACTTACTGCTTCAGGTGATCCAAGTTTTAGTAAATTCTACTTTCCCCTGATAGTGTGATTCAGGCAAAACTGACCTGCTGTGAAAAAGATGTCCTTTAATCTGAGAGTTATCAGAACAGCATTGTGCCTTGACTTACAGATCAGGTGTACTTTGTAGCTTGCATTAAGAAGCCACTGTTCTGAGCTACCATTTATAAACCAGCAGGAAAAAAAAAATATAACACCATGTTATTAGTCCTGTGTAAGAGGCCTATGCTAATAAAGTATAAAATGCTAAAAAGCATTAACCAAATGTCCTTACTCATCTACCCACCAACATCTTTTTTTGTTGTTTAAGTGCTCTTCACAGGAGCTGACTAGCACAATATCTAGTATGGTTTTGGATAAGCATATTTCTTGAACTGGGAAGACCTTGTGAAAGCTACACTCAGCAATGAAGAGACAGAAACACAAAAGTTTGGAGAAAACCAGCAGATATTATCTTCTGTGCCATCAATTACCATATTCAGATGAGATAAAGAGCACCTGGAGTACTAACAAATTCATATGCAGCATGGAAGGCAGGAGTGGCCTGAAATATCAAGAGCATATGATGATGGAGACAAGATGAAGAAACAGGAAAAAACACACAGATAAAAAAATCATACCCATGTCACTATAAAATATTGGAGAGACAATCAGTTGATTTTTATACGGTCTCAGATTTTCCAGCTGCTCAGCAGATGCTGGTGGAGATTGCCACATCAATAAGACTCTTCAAAGTTAAAGTTCAACAGCCTAAAGACCATGAAATGATCTCCTAAAAAGATGTTATCACCCTGACTGCAGAATTAACTTCACACTCTTCTGTACTGAGTATATCACAAAGGCATTACAAGAAATGGCATCACTTCTGCTGGAACAAACATATTCAGAGTGGCTTCTGACAGAACATATACATCTATGGACAACAGAGTTATGAGGAGTGGGAAAAGATCACAATATAAATCCACAGAAGTGAGAGACACTGAAATTGTTCCTTCATATTGTTTCTCTCCCCTTACAAGCCCCACCTTGGCTGCCCTGTCCTTACTGGAGCTAGCACATCTCATGAGCATCCTGGGAATTGTTTGAATGTTAGAAGTTACCCCATGGAAGGCAATGGAAGGTTCCAGAGATGGAATATACACAGAAGCCTAATATAGTAAAATCATCCAGCGCTCATGCAAACAGCAATAGCCTTCTGCTCTGACACCCAACCATTAGGGAGTGGTATGAGGGAGCTAAACACAGAAAGCCTGGGCCTGCATTTCTTGAGCATAAGAAGAGCACATACCACAGTAGTAGCTACTCGGGCCAGCCATAGAGGGAACATCCATAGGTGTTGAAAACAGATTGATGATAAGTAACAAAATGAACTACTCACCCGCAGCAAAAGCTAACATGCCTGAGATCATGTTTAATGGAACAAATTAAAATGAGTGCAAAAGGATTGCTATATTCGGATGGAAGCTTTTTTTCTGCAGTTTGAAGCTGTTTTGGGAAATTGTACAGTAGGGACTAGTAAGTCAATGAACAGATAAACTCTAGAATAGACCATCCAATTTCTAACATCTTTACTTTATCTCATGACATCATAAAAATTACTCTGATGTTTTGACTTTCCTAAAGTTTTTGAACATTCAAGATCCAGCAAGCACTAAAACACTGCAGCAAAGGATTTTCTGCTATTGTGTCCAGCACGCCTGGGAACCATCAGTCCTATAAGAAAATCTATTTTCAGCAGTTACATAGCATTACACTGCAGGCTCAGAAGGTCTGGACAGTCCAAAAAAGCATCGATACGTTTTAGGTTTTCTAAACAAACCTTCAAATCTGTAATCATCCATAAACATCACTAAAATGACAAAGAAATCTATGCTGCTACCTGGGCTTAAGATAGCAATGCATGCAGCGCTTAAAGCATGTAGTAAATGATTTTGTAGCATTTCTTATTACCAGTAATTTTACAACATCTCCATTTATTGCATACATAATAGGCAGATGTGTGCCATCATTAAACTGTTCTTAGCAAACACTGCTGTAAAGGTACTTGGCAGGTAATAAAACGTGTGGCCCTATGCTCAACACTGGCATTCTTAACAGCTGGTACACTGTTGTTCACAAACAGTATGCCACAAACCACAGAAAAATCCTGGTTTGCTCAGGATGTTAACCATCCATCTGTGAGCAAACCCAAACAGGAAGGGACACTGGTTGCAGCCCCTGGGAGGAGAACTGGAGCGGGCTATTTCTGCCTTGCTGCAACAAACACTGGGTGCAGCTCAGCAAAAGGAAAAGGCTGGAACAAGGCTATTTTTGTTACCTGGAAAGGACTCATTCTACAGTCAGTTCTTCAGTTCTGAGCAATTAACTTCAGCAGTTTAAAATTTAAACCTTGGTGTCTTTTATTTCATTCTTAAATGGCCAGTAGTATCAGAACAACGTGCTTTCTCTAACAAGAAGATCTGATTTTCATTGGCCTAAAATGATCTGATTTGAAGTCATCTTTTGCTTTGCATCCTTCCTGGGCTTTTGCCCTCTGCAGTCCCTCTCCCAGTGTTTCAGTAGAAGGAGAGCACACAGACAGCCTTTGGGATCTGCAGTAGAATAGGCCTCAAATAACTTCTTGAATCCACGGCATTTTCAGTGCAGCTACAGAAAATAGCTAATGCGAACACAACACACACTCCCCTCCTCCTGCCTGTTTAATGCCAGTGTTTTGGGATCCTTTTCAGAAAAGTCCACAAGTTGTGAGGAAGTACTTTGTTATCAAAGCAAAGTACATTATCCTCTATGACCAAATCCAGCTGCTACCTCCAATACCTTAAGAGCAGTTAACACAGGGCTGCAGTGACCTGATTCTGCAACTGATGTCAAGCACTAACAAATCAGAAGCCAAAGGCTTTTTAAGTACATTAAGTTCTTAGAAAACACTAAAGATACTTCACGAGTAGCTGCACCAATGCATCCTTCTGACCTTCCTGCATGGCTGTAACAGCCCTCCAGCTCATCTTGCTGACAAGACTTGCAACTCACCCTAATTTCTATGGAGTTCAGTATGTGAAGGTTGTTCACATGCAACAGGACAAAGTGTGTGCTACCCATTGCATCGGATCCTTTTTGTCAGTTCTCCCAAAGCCTGCCCCATCTCTGACGACTGGAAAGAATTTGGGACACATTCCCATGGGCTTTCAGGCATTTTATGTCCTTTATTTCAAACTAATTAGCAAATGGCAGACCTGTTTGAACAAGGTAAACTTGAGAACAGAGATGCTGCACTGCATACACTGTTCTCTGATACTCCTTTCTAAAACCCTAGGATTCAAAAATGACTAAAGACTACCAGAAGGACAACCTCCAACGTTGGGGTTTTTTCCCCCCTAATGCTCCACGTACCATAACATAACCCAAGACTTAGCAAACTCAATACAAAGCCTCAATATGTACTCATAACATACTCATAAACTCTATATGTAATCATAACTTCCCTCACAAATCCACTCTGTTGTGCCGGCCATTCATTTCAGAGACACCCAAAACCTACCTTTCAGTACAGGAGTCTTTCTAGCATGATTATTCTTTGCCCTCCTCCAAACATACTCTAATCAGATATAACAGGAATGCAGGAGAGCTCAGGCAGCAGGGGGAGACAAGATCATTACCACATTGCAAAGCCCTCAGAATGTCACTTACAGGAGGGATTGCATCCTGTCTAGTCTCCTCTTTTCTATGTGTTTTATGCCCCCACCCTAAGCAAGACATCCTCTTTTTTGTCAGTCTGGTAGCCCTGGCAGCTTGCTACTATCAATTACTTCAAAGCACAGTTACCTTCTGGGGTGCAGCAACGCTGAATTATCAGACTAGAATCTGCATACAATCAATAGAAGACAGGCAAATCAACAAAGGGAGGCAAGCAGCTCATATTATTGCGTTGAATTTCTCCTGAGAAGCAACCCTCCAATGACTCTACAGGGAACTTAAACATTTGCACAGGTCCTCATTGCCAGGCTTCTATTTTTTTAATCTTATCCAAGATTATTTTTTTAATACTTAACCAAGGAATCTAAGCTAGAAAGTCACAATACTACTTTAGCTGAGTTAATGCCACTTGCAAAGCCAACAAAATCTTATTCCCTGGCCTGGTGATTAGCCATGCCACTCTTCCAACAGCTACTGTGGTATATCAGAAGTTTCTTGTCCAAATGCTGTTTTGTTTATAGCACCTTCTTAACAGTGGCTCAAAATGGTTCTTCTCACACATGATTTCCAACATTGTCTCACTAAGTTAGACTGGGTAGCAGAGAGCCATAAGGAAAGATGATAGAAAATGGGGAGCTCAAGGATTTAAGAAAATAAATAACTAATGGTGTATTACCAGCCTGTGGTGGAAGATGTGAAATGGAGACACACCTTGCTAACTGCCAGCATTTGCTGCTGCCGTTGCTTAGCCTCATAGTCTGGCATTGAGCACTTCTGTCCATGAATTCCATTGCACACTTTCATCTCCTCTCCCTTCTCTGTCACCTGCCACTGGCCACAGAGTCTTTTGTGAAGACTAAAGAGAGTCTTGTTTACATCATGTACTTTGTCTCAGCCTTTCTGAGGATCAAACACTGATGTCCATTCACTCTAGTTTCTACAGCAAGGACTTGAATGTAAGTATATCCCCTAGAACTCTTCACAATTTGTCTCCCATGAACATTCCTTCCTAGTTAGTACAAGAAAGACATATAGCTAACGAGAACCAGAGCAGCCCTTTCTGACTCCTGACATAACCCCTTTCTTGGGTGGAAGTCATATCAGACATGAACTAGTCTTTGCCATGTCTTACCCCATCTCTTCTATGCAATTTCAATTACCCCAAGAAGGGAATTCAGTACCCTTACCTTAGAAGCTAGGGCACCTTAAGGCTGAAAACACCTTTGTCTGCTTGCATCACTGCCAATACTGAATGACTGATGAGATACTGGAATTGTAAGGATGAATTTGAGGCCTTGGTAGCAGTTCTCTACTCTATACCCTCTGAAACTGCAGCCATAGCAAGGTTTCTCCACCTGCACAGAAGTACTGCCTGAGCAGATCACTGCAACCAAAGTCTATATTGCATCCAGCGTAACTTGCTGAATATACAGAGGTGTTACTTCACTGACAGGACAAACTCCCACAGGCTTTATATATAGGTGATGTACCGAATGCCATCTATTTGTAGTATTTCACCATGAATAAAAGGAAACCTCTTTCCTAACTATGACATAAGTAATTTCCTTTCTGAGTTCCTTTTAGATTTATAGCAGTCCTTCGTATGACAAAGTATAAAATGTACGTGAAATACAGCATTATAAATGTAGAAATGCCACACCTGGGAAAAAGGCAGATTTTACCACCACCACCAAATGAATCATCTGCTTCTCCTGGAGTTGTATGTATGTCTTTTGTTTTTTCAGTACCTTAACTAAATGTTAAGTATGTGTTTTGCTTTGTGATGAAGAGTGACCTGGTAACTTGGTAACCAATGGGCACAGATTAGTTATTCTAGGCTCCTCTGCCCTTTAACCCTTCATCCTACATCTTGGGTGGCAAACCAGCGTTACACACCTCAATTTTTACCGGACAGAAGTCTAAGTGTGAGTTATGTAAATATGATCCGTGTCAATCAAAAGGACTGAGTAAAGCAAGAGACAGCCCTCCTCAGATAACAGATGGCAGACAGGAAGAGTGAGTCAATAGCTTTCTCTTACTAACAGAGCAAGCCTGCTCCTTCTTTCCTCCCCTTACGCACCAGCCAATTTTAAGACACATGCTATAACTATTAGGCCATGGTGCTAAGTAGGGTAATAGAAAGAAGGGGATGGAAGCCCTAAGACTCTGCTAACAGTATACACTGAATTCTTGGGTGTACTATGAGTCCAGTTCAACATGACTGCAATGCAATGGCCAAATATTAACAGAAAGATTGTTTTGAATATAAGAATAAACCTCTTAAGGGAATATTTTCTTTTCTAAATGATCTTAGCCTTATCTGTTTTTTGGGGGTTTTTTGACCCACTCACTTCCCTCATTTTGAGGGTGGCACCGGCACAATAAAGATAACAATTAATGAAACCACCTGGTATTTGAGAAATATATAGCTCAGATACCTTACATTAGAAAATTCTGTTTCATGTGGCATAGAATACATACATTTTGCCCGCCTGTACCAGCACTACATCTTCTTCATATCTCAAATCATAAATCTTCAAAACACTAGTCAGAATGACTAAGAATAAGATGCAGGGAATCTCCTGACACCTCCTACAGATTTGCCTTATCAGAAGTGAACCTGGAGACATGTTGATGTTAACACTATCTCATTAATTGGCTTTACCCATGAACAGCCATCAAAGAAAGCCCTACTATGCAAAAAAAAAGAAACACTAGACAAAACCAGGATACATTGTCTGTCCCATGGAAGAAAAATCTCTGAACTCAAGTTCACACTTCGTACTGTATCCAGTAATTTTCATGAGACTTCTCACATGCAGCAGCATTTTCTGCCTTAGGAGACAAACCATGTTCAGACAAAAAAACTCTGGAACCTGAAGAAAGGGTTTTTCAGAAGTCTTAGGGAACAAAGTCACAGATGGGAAGGATAAACTTATGAAATGAAGGTGGGAAAGACTGGAAGAAAACGATCAGAGAAGTAGTAGGGACTGGAACTTAGCACTGGGAAGACCAACAAGGGCAGGGAAAGCCTCCTGGAAACAGTGAATTTTGTTCTAGTGCTGCATACCTCAATCTCTGTGTAACTGAAGTCAGAAAATTCAGCTTACCTCGCTCACATGTTCTACCCCAGTAGCCGGTGCCAGTGCAGTCACAAATGAAGCGGTTCCAGCCATCCTTGCAGATGGCATTATTCTTGCATGGGTAGCTGTCGCACTGCTTGGTGCTGAGGCGGGAGCAGGAAGACTTGACTCCTGCGGCATTCTGTGCCTCTGCCAATTGCCGGATGTTCTTGCTTCGTCCATCGATGAACAAGTCTCGGATACAGCCAACATAGCCATAGTTCAGCATTGCTGTCCAGAGTTCTGTGGGAAGGATGAGTCCTGCCCGGTTCTCAGGCAGCCCGCCGAGGTACATGTCACCTTCCAGATCAAGGATCTCACTCTCGCCACTGGCAGTGAATGGGGTGCGTCTGCTGTTCACTGATATTGTACCTAAATGAGGAGGACAAGGAGACATTATCACTTTTACATACACATTCAGTCTAGTTCTTTTCTTTTTTCCAATAACTGAGTGAGGTTTAAGGTTCATTGCAGGAAAGTAAAGATTCCTCCCGACTCAAATGCACTCCTAACAGAGACAGTGTCTTCCACACACCACACAGCTCCCTTTCCTCTTGAACCACAGGCCATGAATTCTTCTACATAGTGACTGGTAGGATGAGAAAGTTGGGGCTGTTCAGTCTGGAGAAGAGAAGGCTGCGTTGAGACCTCATAGCAGCCTTCCAATATCTGAAGGGGGCCTGTAGGGATGCTGGGGAGGGACTCTTCATAAGGGACTGTAGTGAGAGGAAAAGGAGTAACAGGCTCAAACTTCAACAGGGGAAGTTTAGATTGGATATGAGGAAGAAATTCTTTCCTGTAAGGGTGGTGAGGCACTGGAATGGGTTGCCCAGGAAAGCTGTGAATGCTCCATCCCTGGCAGTGTTCAAGGCCAGGTTGGACATAGCCTTGGGTGGCATGATTTAGAGTGAGGTGTCCCTGCGCATGGCAGAGGGGTTGGAGCTACATGATCTTAAGGTCCTTTCCAACTGTAATTATTCTATGATGCTATGATCATGTCTGTATCCCAACTTGCATTATAAGGTCACAAGCATAACAATTCAATGCCAAATAATAAAGTGTAAAAAGCTGAGCATTATTAAATGGTATTCATCCAACAAAGCCAAGGACCTACTGAGAAAATAAAAGACTTTGAAGGTATCAGGAATGGAGAGAAAAAAAGATAAGTAAAAGTGTATTAATTGACATTACATAGCTCTTCCAGAAAATACTTCATCAGTACCTCCAAACCTGGACCTGGATGATGGAACTAAGCAGATCCTCATCAAGCATCCCCATCAAAACTGGGTAGAATGGTTGATGCAGAGGAAACACAAGGCTACAATTCAGAAAAACCTTTACACGGTGGAGCAAAAGACTGATAGAAATGCTTGATATAAATCAATAACAAATACTAAGTTCTACACCTGTGAGAACAATCTAACACGTAAGTACAGGTTGGGAACCAGCTAGCTAAGGAGCAGCTCTGCAGAAAACGATTTGGGTATGTGGACAACAATTTGGACATGATTCAGCAGTGTGCACTTGCAGTGAAAAGAGACTGATCACAAGTTGCAGTAAGGGAAACTCCAGCTCCTGAGAAAGGAACATTTTTCACCACAAGAGTGGTCAAACATGGGAACACAAACCTCAGAGAGGTTGTGGAATAACCATGCTGAAGGCATTCAAAATACAACTGGACGTGGCCCTGAAGAAAGCCTCAATTTCAGCAGAGTTTGGACTAGAAATCTCCAAAAGTCTGTTCCAAAATAAATTATTCTTCGATTTTACAAAGGAAGTTATGTATTCTAACTTCCATTTTAGGAACAGAAAAATTGAGGTAGGGAAAGAAAAGGTTATCTCTGGAGAACAGTTATTATTATACCTAGTAGCTTCCATATGCTCCAAGCAAGATGTGGGCACAATGCAGAGACCATTCCTCTGCATTTCAAGAAATTGTCCCAACAAAGAAAACAATTAGAACACATAATACAGAAATATAATTAGAACACAGGAAACAGATGCAGACAAATGAAGTGATTGGCTTAAAGTCAGACAGCTAATCCAAAGCAAAACAGGGAACATAATGCAGGTCTCACACCCCAGAGCAGTGGAGTCTTCAGAAGAGCATTCAGCATCTTAGGGACATCTGCCCACCATACATGCAGCAAAGAACCTGCAAGTCACTCTCCCTGGCTATAAATCATCACATCCAACTGCCTTGATACTAAGATATCTGTCCTCGGAAACAACTATCCAAGCTTTAAGATTAATTTCACATCATTGCATTTTTATCATACACCCCTACAATAAGGTGGAGAGTTTAGTTAATAGAGTTAGCTCTATTTTGTTTCTTTGTGAGAAAGCACAGTCATGTACACATGCTTTTTCTTCATCTGTAATACGCGTCTTCTCAAAGAAGAACATGCATGACACAGACACAAGGTATTTCATGTGTGTGATGTTCAGTAATAATTTAGGAATAATGTCAGAGGCAGCAGAGTGACAGAAGCAACAAAGGCATTACAAATTAAAGGCTAAGAGAGAACCATGGTTACTTGACGAAACATTTTGAAAAATAAGCTCCAGCACCACAGATATTTCCCCTTTTACAAAGTAGGAAAAGAGAAGATGTGGCAATACAGCTATAGTCATAAAAGCAGCATGTCACGAAGCTGTAGGATCAGAGCCCCCAACCAGTATCTCTGCTGTTACTCCTCAAAAGCAGCATGCGGACTACATACTACTCAGAAGACTAGAACAGTCCAAAATACCGGAAGGCTGAGCTCCAGACAGCTGATAATTATGGGGAAAGCAAGCACAACCTGCAAACAGGTAAAGAAACTCCCAAAAGAGGAGAAATCCTGGGTACCAAGGAAAACTGTAAAACCTGGAGAGAGAGATGATGATTATGAAAGGAAATAACCTAGCCAGCAGGCTAAACTTTCTGCCACTGTTTTGTACCCTGCAGCTACTCCTGTAAGGAGATGGTACTAGCTCAGATGCATAGCACTTTTAAGATCAAGCTCCTGAGATAGACAAATTCTGAACTGACCCTAGGAAGGAATAGTCACATGAGCTGATACCCTTTTTACATTCATTTTCCCAAATCCCATGTTCCCAACTCCGTTTAGGTAGATCAAATCCCATAATAAGAAATCAGAAGCATCCAGCCATCTCCTTTCCAGTCCCTTAGGCACTTTGTGCAGGGCTAAAGAACAGACCAGAAGACCGCAGTTACTGAGGGCAAAACTGGTATACAAACCAGTGCACTGATGCAACCCTCAACCAAATCCCCCTGTAGATTTTTAGTGGATGAGTGGGAGGGACACCATGTGCATTTGGCAGCCAATGACCAGATGAGAATGGTGTGTTCTGTAATCTGCCCAGTGTTCACCACCTAGAAACCATGACAGGTTTTGTGGTCATTTTGTAGGAGCTTTGCTCAAGGGCAGAAAGGTTACAGTAAACTAGGTGTGCATATCCACACTATCTGCTTTGGTCAGAGTAAAGAGAAAGAACAGACCAATGCATACTCAAAGCCTAAGGGGACTAGAAATGCCAGAGGTTATTTGGGCATGACTGCCAGGCTTACCCAGCGTTTACACTTCTGCCTTAGTATGTTGCAGTAGTGGATATCTGGATTTTCAGGCTATTTTACCAAGCTCAGCAGAACCTGAAGTTTTGGTCTGTTACAGAAATGGGAAGAAGGGGAGAGATAACACCTAATAAAGGCCTGGCTGCTTTAATAATGAGAATTAGAACCTCTAGCTCACTAGCTCATTAAACACAAATGGCTGTTTTGTCACCTACATTAAGTTCATTATTTCAGTTCAGTTTCTAGATGACAGGCATCCACTTTTAAAGAAAAATAATCTCCAAGGTGTAACTGTTCTCTGGTCAACATGGAGGAATGCCAAGGACTAAACATAAAAAGATCCTGAACTTCCTTCCACACCTACCAAAAGTGCCACTGGGTAACAGTGATTGATGTTTGCTAAAGGTATGGTGTGAAGAAATCAATGCCAGTATCACGGTTTTCTGGGGAGAGAAGACATCAGTCACTAGGACCATAAGCACAGCACTTTTTGTCAGCAGAAAATGCAATTAAAAAAGAAGAAAGACAAAAACATACAGATGTGTTCATTCTTGTTGAACAAAGTGCTTTTAATTCAGAAAGTTACTCCTCATCAGTGTCCAGAACACCACAAATCTCCCCTACCAAGGAACAACTAAGCCACTCCTACAGCCTCATCCACCAAGTAGCCATGCAGTCTGTCACAACCTCTTAGTCCAAATGGTATGGGTTCCTAGGTTTTTCCAAACTTAAATGGAGCTTCACGTCATTTTTGCTTCTTCTCCTTCTGCAGCTGCCTCTCCAGGGACCAGACAGTCCCCAAGTGAGCAAGCAAAACTGAAGGCAGTACTGAACGCAATTAATTGAGTTTATCCTTGGAAGTTAATTAAATTTCAGCAATTCTAAAGAAATCAAAGCTCCATTTATTTATTTATGGCTTCCTTTATAAAATGTTCTTATTGATGTCTCCAGGAGATAGCAATATATAGCCACACATATTAAGTCCTAGTAGAGCACTATGCCAAATACAGAGAAATTCCTCACATCATCAAAGAAAAGAGTAGCTTCAGGCAAAAACCTGTTCAAACAGCTAGGGTTTGCATGGTATCTAAAAGTCAGCTCTTCTGAAAACTCAAGGGAAGCAAATTCTAGCACTGCATTCTCTCTACTGATGGCAGTCAGCAACTGCAAACACAAAATTAGGGACCGAAAGCTATCATGTGGAGATCACCAGACAAATTCTAAAAGCACTTGCAAATGCAAGCAAAACTTCCTTTGAAGGGACATACAGCCAGGCTTTGATATCCCAGCAGTTCAGAAAGAATGCAAATACAATTGTTCACATATTCTCAAGATGGAGTTACAGTGTTTGATCATTTTGTTTCCTTACAAAATTCTACATTACATCATGAGTAGGTTAGCTCTGGGTTAGATACCTAGCACTAGAAACAAACAAAATACCTCTTGGTATTTGCATGCTAGGTATGTTATTAAAAATAAAACACATTTTTGAAAATTAGAAGCTGTGAGGAAACAAACAAACATCCACTGAATGTTGACTCAGATACCAAGACTAGAAGTTGGCATTCAAAAGAATAAAGAAACCTAACGGAAAACTACAAGATACTAAAGAAAACAGAACAGGATTAAAATGCTGATTTGTCACCATAATTTTGTCACTGGTTGTGCCCATTACTCTTATTTTCCTCATGACAAGATCCCAAACCCCTGCTCTTCAAAGACATAAGATGCAGGAGAAAATGGTAATATCAGGTCACAGCAGTAAGTTTTCAGTTAGTTTTTACTAAGTTTATTTTTGAACAAAACCCCAAAGTAGATCAGTGAGAATTTCTCAAACTAAGAACTGAATAATAATCATTCTGAAGGATCTTTAACATTACTGTGGCCTACAAAGAATTCATCACTGTAACTGCACACAGAGGTCCAGAAATATCTGAATATTGTGAATTAATAATACTGTAAAATATTAATAGATTTCCTCTGTGATATTGCTATCCAAAGTTTATACTAAACATTTAATGAAAACCTAGCCATTCACATCTTTGTTTTGCTGGATAAACATTACAAGATGTTTTCATGAGAAGGTGACTCACATCTAACAGGTTTTGAAGGTTCTCAAAATTAATATACAGCCCTAGGTTTTGATCTGAAAGATGAATCTACTTGAGAAAAAACACGACTCTACCTGATCTTCCATCTCGTTGAATATCCACATGATACCACTCTCCATCATTGGCTTTCTTCTGGGTGGCCTTGACTTTAATGGTCCCGGAGCCCATGTCCAGCAACAAGTAGAGATTCCCATCTAGAAGCTCAACTGCAAAGAAGTCTACCTTTGTATTTTTCTGGCTCCTGGCATCTTTCCTTTCCTGAGGCTTGCCATGGGTGAAAAGGATCAGTCCATTGGGTTCAGTGGTTCTGAAATCAAATGAGATGGAGCCCATCCTTTTGGTATTCCATTTAGGCAGACTAATGTAGGCCTCAGGTGTCTCAAAGCTGATGGGATCCAGTGTAGCCACATTCTCACATACGAATTTCACTTCCCCGTAGATCTTCATCTTAGTATCACCAATCCGTGCCAAGCGAGACAGCTCCAGACGAATGTCATTATTCTTATAAACAACCTGCCAGACACAAGGAAAAGTATCATACATCAATCCTGCATACAGTACAAATACTCCAATTACTTTCAGCCATGGGAGATAAACTTCTCCCAAAAGGCAGTGGGGAGCACAAAAGAGACCATGCAAGAGTCTGACATGATGACAGAGGGAGAGAGCACAGCCACAAGTGTGTATTGAAATGACAGTGATGGGTAGTTTGTGATGACGATAGATCAGATAAGCAGACAGAAGGGAAGGACAGTGAAAACAATTAACTCTACCACAGGCCCACTCTGTTGTAAAAGCTTTTGTACATAAAATACAGTGTGTGTCTGGTATCATGCTGCTACATTAGCATAAATCCCATACAAAATACATAACCAAATGTAACCTCCATGTCCATCTCTGCTAGCCACAGCAGGGAATTCTGTACCACCACTGTTATTTCTCTATTATTCCTATAAGCCCACTTAAATACTAGGAGAGATATATGTAAAAAAAATCTAAGCAAGTTGCTGTGAACTGTCAGTGATTGCTCTGTGGCTCCTAAAGAGCTACAAGAAAAAAAATAAACAGACCAAGAAATTTTAGATCACTACAGGCAAACTTGCTATGGAGATATCTGCATAGCTTACCTTGCTTCAAGGAAAGTCCATACATATTCACTGCCTGGACTCTTATTCTCTCTGGGTTAAGGACCAGAGGTCTGGACTCTGGGTTGCTACATGGATAGAAGTCAACCAAGGGAAGAGCCCCAGAGAGGCAAGCACTCTTGCATGCACAACTTGCTCAGGAGTCCAGATCTCCTGACCTTTTCTTTCTCACAGGTACAGAATTAATTTCTTGCAAAGAGGACTCCCTTCTGCCCCATGCCTTTCTCACACAGGCAGAGACTGGAGAAAGCACAAAACTGAAATATCTGTAAACTGTAGCTCCTTTCAACCACCTTCTGAGCCAGAGCTCATGCACACAGGAAACCAAAGCATTTCTGCCCCTAGCATTCAATTTTGATTGAGTTCCTGTTCTGCAACACTAGTGAACACTCTGATTTCTTATATGAAGTTATTATGTTAAAATATTTTGTGTCTATCACAGCATAAACACACACATTGGATTTCTGCTTTCAGAATGCTAGCAAGATGAGTTGTCGGCAATTTGTTATGAAAAGAGAAGGGAAAGGAGATGTATATTGTTACTGCTACCAACAGGACAGAAAAGTCAGAGAAACGAGTCTGCAGCAAATACAAAAGAGAGAATAAGGAATAAGCTTGTAAAGTAGGTGACCTCAGGATGAAAACTAAACAAAATCACAATTCAACACATTTGTAGCAAGCAAAAAATTTCCACCTTTAACTAAGCTATTAAAGAAGAATTTCCCCAGTGCAGCCAGCACAGCATCAGATTTTCTTATTGCAAAGGCAATACACCCTACATCAGAGTGAGAGGAGAATCCAGCTGTTAATTCCCATTTGGAGTCATGGCACAAAGCTGTAGTTCCTCCCAGCAGAGGACAGCATTGACCCATAATAGCTTGTTTTGCTCCACTTCCCAATAAAGCACTCTGCCTCACACAGACTTTGAAAACATCAAGTCTATTAGAATCCACAACAGGGATAAAGTATTTTTTGAATTTGTGAGACTCTAGTAGTTCCATTCTGTGGATTAGGCATGTCAAATGCTCTCACAAGACAGACTATACACCTCCTTCCAGTGACTCAGCAAGGCTGTGCATTACAGCCTTCCTGTCTTGACAGACGAGATGCACCTCAGCTAGACACTAGTTCTGAGCACTGCATGCAGTTCTGTCTCTGCATCTCAAAGAAAGAGAGGAGCTGAAGGTACAGAGGAAAATGAAGAGGATAGCCTGTAAAGGCCAGGGCTCTCGTATCTGGAGAAGACTGAGAAAAAAAATGACTGAAGTGTGCAGAGGATGAAGAAGGTTAACATAGAACTGCTCTTTGCCAAACCCAGCAATCACAGACCTAGATGCACTCGTTGGAACTTGTAGGTTATCAGTTTAAAATGGATTTTTAGAAGTACTTACTAACAGAGAGTGTACTGAAATTCTGGAACTTGCTGCCAAAGGAAGTCGTGGAAGCAAAGCACATCAGCAGGCTCAAGGGGAATGTACCACAACTAGCCATGCTCACACACCCTCCCTAAATATCACTTCCATCTGCCACTACTGGAGGCAGAAAACTGGGGAAATGGACTGACTTCTTCAGGCCTGATAAGGCTTTTCTTATGTTCTTAGTGAATCTAAGTGCACTGCAGGCTGTCCACAGTCTACCCCTTGTCCCACTGCAGGGAGAGTCTGGGAAAGAGGGCAATTGGAAACAGGTTCCTGAGGACAGAGTCCTTCTGCCAGAACAAATATATGGGTCTTCTTAACTGGTATGACTTTGGCACAGCGCTGCATTTTTGGTTTTGCCCAATATGGAGTCATTCTGGCATTCAAGAGAAAATACTGGGACTTTAGTGGTTCTAACAGGAGAACTGCCCTTATAGGATATACTAGTAACAGTTGCTCAAACCAACATTCCTCTAAACTGTATCTTGACCCAACCTTTCCCCCTGTGAGAGGAGCAGATGGGTAGCACATTACCCTAGATACAACTGATGACTGGTGCTAGGTTATATCTAGCTGTCATTCAGTGATCCTCTTTCAGCAACTTCTGCAAGTTGCTGGCAGGAGTATGATCACATACACATGAGAAATTTCCAACTCTCGGGTAAGTCACATCCAGGTTACATCTCCCCCTTTCAAGTATTTGACTTGAGTAACAATTCCTGTCTCTTCTGGGAAAACAAATAGGATCTGCTTCTGGATTTATTTGGGGTTTGCTGCAGGCTGCCTTGTATTTCATTAGTCAGACCAGTCCCACAGCTGGAGAATGCCTGAGACAGAAGACTTTTAAAGGACCTAGAAAAAAATTACATGGACTTATTTGTAATCCAGGAAGTCACTAACAATGGGGGATCTAAGAGCAAGTTTGAAATAAAGGACTAAGAAAGCAAGCATTAAGGAAGACTTGGAGAAGAGAGAAGAAAGGGTTTTGAAAACATACAAGAGTTCTAAATTCAGTCTTTTCAAAGAAACAAATCCACCCCAATAAGACTCTTCATGATTCAAGCAGCTGTCATTCTACATTATTTTCTTTAAAAAAAATAAAAATAAACATTAAAAAATCAATCATAACCTAGCTTGAGAAATTTTAAAAGCGCCTGTATTTAAGGAAAAAGTGCAAGTGTTGACATAGCTGACTTGAGAGATCGTTGGCGGCCACATTTGGACATCAAGATGTATAAATCTCAACTCTCAGCACTATAAACAAAAGGATAAAAATAATCCTTGGGTGTAAACTCAAAGTGAATCCTGAGCAGGAACATAGAGGCAAATCATCTCTAGCTGGAGCAATGAAATGGGAAGGCAGCTACTTATATCCGCAGTTCTATTGTTACACTGAAGGTTCAAGAATGAGAAAAGGGAATACAATTAAATGACTGGAATGCATGTCCCTTAGTGAAGAACATTCAAATTCAGTCTGCTTAATAGGTAGAGGTTAAAGGGTGATTTGATTACAATCTATGAGTACCTCTGCAGAAAATGGAATTTAGCAATAGAGGACTCTTCAATCCATGCAACAAAGGAATAATGGCATCCGGGGGCTAGAAATTGAAGTTAGAGAAATTCACATTTTAAAATATTATGACTTATTTTTACATGAGGGTAATTTGCTATTGAAATAATTTACTACAGGTAACGGTGTGTTCTCTGCTACTGGCAAACTTTAAATTAAAATGGTATCTTGTTTTCCCTAAAAGACATAGTGAGACAGGACTTAATTACGTAGCAAATCAGCCTAGATTATCATAATAGCTCTTTCTGGCCTCATAACCTATGAATCTTCGCGTTTTAATGAAATCAGCAGATGTTGCTGTGCAGGTTTCCAAGACAGATGAAACACATCCTTTTCCAATGTTAAAACTGCCTGGTAAAGGAGAAGATGCTTGTGCCAATTCTGGTCTGGCTTGCCACCAAGGATTTCAGTGAGGCCAAGGATTTCAGTGATCACATGTGTGATCCTACCTTACATTAAAAATGAAGGCAAGTGAGAAATATAGGACAAAACCTAGATTCTTTAATTCTCAATATATGAGCTTCAATATATGAGCTTCTCAATATATGAGCTTCAAGAACTTCTTTAGAGAATCATCGTCACCTGCTGCAAGCCAGAGAAGAAACATTTTCATGCTTACACAGAGGAATCTGTCTGCCCAGTTGTACCTATCACCTGCATAACATTTCCTACGATGTAGTCTCCTTTCACCAGCAATCTCTGAACTAGAGTGCTCTTCATGCTATACCAAGACAGTGATTGAAACTCACACCTCTGACTCTAAATGAGGCCAGAACTTACTCTGAGAGCTGTCCCTCACTAGAACAGTCTTCTAATGCCACTCTGGGCTGTGGCTTCCATAACAACTTAGAAGTAAGAAAGCAGCGAAAACAGTGCCCACAAATTTGTACAGTTTTATCAGATGGCTTTCTGAACAAAGTTAATCTCGCCTGTTTAAATAGAGACAAACTTGAGTTTATCTGATATATGTAACGGAGAAGGTCAAGAGGCCTAAGGGAGTCAAGGAGATGATTCCTGGTACACACATACACATCTACCTTGCATTTATTCTAGAAAGGAAGGTAGATAACAAAAAGGAGAAAATGACCAGCAGAAGCTAGACACAGAGCACTGAAAAAGTAACGTTCATGTTCCCAATTTTAAAATTACTTTATATTCCAGAAATTACATTAGAACAATGACAAAAGTAAGTTTTTTCCTCTTCCATTAGGATTGCTTCTAAAATCACTTCAACAGGAATATTTTGACTGTTCAATGTCCTTGGTTAGTGAAGCAGACCAATACAGATGGATGGTCAGGGACAGAATAGTCCAGATACACACAGTCTCCAATAATCAGCAGCAGAATTCCATGATGTCCAAGACATTTTGAGGGATAAAAAGATATACAGTAAATTCAGTTGCCATTGAATCTGCTGAGAAAGAAGAGTTTGTTTTAAGCTGAGCTAAACCAAATTGGCAATCTAGTTTTGAGCTTTCTTAAAAATTTCAACTTTGCAATTCTGAAGCATTCAAGGAATTTCTCTGGCTACACTTATAAGAAGCTTCACTCATGGGTTAATGAGAGCCCTAATCAGATGCCTTTTCACAATGATGAAAAGCATGTCTCTGCAATCAAGCAAAGATGCAGATAGAGAGGGAGCAACAAAAGTGAGAAAAAAATATGTGCTAGACTTGCCGGTGGCCAATATAAAAATTCCTCTCCAAGTTGGTGCTATTAAGCAGGAAACATTGGGGGGGGAAGGGAGGAGGGCTGTGCAGGTCGGACACAGGCATGCTCCAGAGAAGAATGGCCGTTGATAGCCTGGCAAATTAGATGACGAACATTAAAAAGGGCAGTAACCTGAAAGCTTCATAAGTTTAGCTAGCTAGGAAAAACACCTCTGAAGTTCAGCCGAATTGATTACCTACTTCATCCTGTGCATCACCAATTGCTTTTATGTGTCATGGGCTGCCCCCGTTCACCAACTGCCCATATCACCTCTCAGGAGAGCAAACTGCAAGACATTCAGCCTAGAGCCTAAGACTTCCTTGAGTTCCTGCAGTTTAATAAATCACAGATTATCAGATGGTTTACCAGAACTATGTGTTTCTAGCCTGCCCTGCCCAGCAAGTAGAAACAAACACACCAGCTAAGAGCACTTGTGTTAGGGACAGTCTATGTATACAGCAGCTCAGGGCTTCAGTAATAGGAAGCTAAAGCCGCTATGCTTAAATAACTGCATGTGAACTCTGCATACCTAATCTAAACATATCTGATGTTCAGGTAATGAATAAACACAATCACCATCCACCACGCTTAAGAAGTTAATTTACCTGTCCAAAAAAGCAACACTGCAAACAAGACTCAAATATGATTTCTGCTATGTTGACTAAAGTAATGCTATCCTACATTTCATCTGAATTATATTTAACAAAGAACATGTGTTCACCCAGGTAAAAACAGGAATACAGTGAGTAGAATGCTTAAAAATTAAGGCAGAACTATTTCAAGCTTTCCTAGAAATTTTTTGTTCACCTTGTAAGTTAATTATAGGCTCGTATTAATCTCAGCTTTTGTGGAAACCTCCAGAAGAGAAAAAGATGCGTTTAGTTTTAGAAGACTTAAAGAAAATACAGATGAGCACTCCCTGAAGTAGGATATACAGAAAGAGAAAGAAAAAGATTCAAGGTGCCAAAATAAAAGGTCTGAAAAAGGCAGGGTGGAATTTCAACTGATCTAGTGAGAATGTTTCTTTAACAAATACTGAAGACACAGGACCCTGTATTTCATTGTAGTCATAACTAAATCATCCTTTAAGCCAAAAAGTAAGCCCCTGCTTCTCTTGTGAATTCAGGACATCAGAGTGTGTTCACAGTTACTACAGAGTTAATGCTAACCCAAATCATTCACAGGGTATCCCAGAGCAAGCTTAAACAGGCTAAGGCAGACCAAGGTCCATCTTGCTGCCTTTCACCTTGGAACACATCAAGATAAAGACAAAACTGTTCTATCTATGCCTTTTTGAAATAAGAGATAAATTTCAGGTGTTATGACCAAATATATGAACAAGAGAGATTCCAAACTTTAGGGTCAGGGAAAAGTTGCTTTAAAGGTATTTATTGAAGAGTTCTAATATGTGTCTAGAGCTGTACAGTAAGTTTTTGCATATACTAAGCCTGCTGCTTCTTGGGTTAGCCATGAATACTGGTGACTAAAATGCAAAGTACAGCCTTATGTGTGTTGCACTGCATCATTCAAACTGCAGAAAAGCAGGGTTGTGAAATTACCTGCTTCTTCAATTCCTTCCTTTTAACAGTTAGCAGTAAGGACAAAATTTGTTTTTTCATATGGGTAGATTTCTGCATCCTACATACTGGGGTACACTGACTGCTAATTCATTTGGTCTACTCTTGAAGAAAATCTTGATTTCAAAGGGAATAGCACACCCCACAATTGCATCAGGAGACAACCACGATGGGAGCATTAGAAATTGCATATATTTGTGGGGGAAAAAAAAAAAAAAGGCATGACTGTATATAGGACGAAGAAACAATTATAGTCGCAAAAGAAATTCAGCTGAAGGATTCTATCTTAGCCTCAGACACTAAAGTCATTTCCTCAGCTACTGAAAAGGCTCAGTACAGGCAGCAGTAAGACTAAGTGGAATCAGATGTAGCATGGACTATGATTTAAGGATGAATGCTCTTTTGTTGTGGACATATCACGTCCTCTTCTTTCCCTGCTGCAGGAACTTCGAGTTCTGCAACAAGTGAAGAAAGGAATCACAGGAACTAAGGTGTAATTTCTGGATTTCTGAACATATCACTTTTCCACAGATTTTCTAAGCAATGGTGAGAAAGCCACATAACCTCACTATTTTTGAAAATATATTCATCATTTCATAGTGGCCAACTTGAGGTCATAGAATTGGTTTTGCAGAAGTGCCCATTAGCAAAAAGTTGTAGGTGAGGACAAGAAGAGATTTCATCTTTAGTGCTAAAGCTGAAACAAATGCTCTGAGAAATTAAATTTCTCAGTCTGTTCCTAAAAAACTAGCTGATATTTTGCTAATATTTAGATGAAAAAAGTAATTAACATTTGACAGTAGCAGAGTTCAACTCCGTCTCATGGCAAAGCACTTAAGGCATTTCACTGTGAATTCAGGTACACAAACTTAAACTTCTGTCTTGCTTCATGCTCTATTCTACTGCTACTGGGCCTAGTAAGAAAACAAAGAAAAAGGCTGCAGGACAGGGAAGCCAAGACAGCCAGCTACAATGCTCCTTACTTGTGCACAGGTCATAGTCACAGGCATACCTCATGCTAATTCTGAAAAGCAACCTGTACCTTGGACACGTCTCTGGATATAAGAATGGTGTAAGGAGATATGTCAGTATTTTACAAATATTCATCCATATAAAGCAATGAGGATTTATGCTCTACTCTAAGTCTGCATAATGCAGAGGTGAAAAAAGACAGAAGAAACACTTAAGATCTGTGCACAGAAAATCCTTCATTGGGTGTACTGAATGAAGCATTCTGAAATGCATGGAGACATAGAAGGAGACAATGTCGTACTCTGCTGGAGATCATGTTCAGTTTAGAGAATTGCACTTCAAGCAAGGAGTAAGGCTACTGGAAAAAGCTATGAGGAAAGGAATGAGAATAACCAGAGACATTATAACAGTGTTAAAATACAAAAAATCTGCTATGAAGCAGAAAGGACAATCTGTTCCTCATACCTATACTGAAAAGGACAAGAAATAATGGGCAAAAATTACAGCAAGAAAGTGTTGGAATTTATGTTAGGAAAAGCTTTTTTAATTTAAGCACAGTGAAGCACTGGAAGAGATTGCCTGAGGAGCAACCATTACTGCAGACCTTTAATTACAGGTTAAACAAATTGCTGTCAAGACTCACATAGATGTCACTGATTTTGTCTTGGGATGCTGGAAGTAGAAAGGATTAAATAACCTCCCTTGGCCCATTCCAGTTTTATTTTAGATAATTTTGTGTTTTGGAGGACAAGAAATGAGAAGGAGGAAATTACTACGTAGCTAAAGACTTTCCTAGCGTTCAATGCAAAGAAAGGAAGAATAAACCTCATATTAACACAATCATGGTATGTCACAAATTTGAAGAGCTTAAACTTACAAATGAGCTTCCGAGCTAATAAAGGTTTGACAGCGTTTGTAGAGTTTAAAAAAAGGGGAGAAAACAAAGAAATCATCACCACAGAAACTTATTTACCAGCATGCAGTAGTTGACTTCAATTACATTCCGTTCTGTATTGAGCTTATATAGACAGTCACCAGTTACAGAATGCTCTGCTTCTCCCAAATGCATCCTGAAACCTCAGATTTGTGTAGCTTGCACAAGCTAAATCTGTCTAGCTTGGTTCAGTGATGAGTATGTGAGGAAATGATTACTGTCAAGTGTCTTAAGGATTTCATTTCAAAGGCAGAGAGGAATTATTTTTGGATGGCCTCATTGATCATTTAAGGCTTGAACTTTATTACACAAGACACTGAAAACTGTATCAGGCAATGACTTAGCAAATAACACTTCACTTTGCAATTTCATTGTATTTCAAATCCACCTAAGGTTGCGCAAGTACAAAAAACCTACCTCAGGAAATAGATCTGTTTAGTATGGCTTGGTGAATGTTTCCATCAGGATGGCTTTCTAACACAGAATTACATTTTCCTAACAGAAAATTAACAATAAAATGCTTCACTTCAAGCTGTTGCCACTCAAAATGGCATGTTTAGTTTCATAAAACTTAACAGAAAAGCTTTTGTGTGAACTTTCCACAACGTAAGCCAGTATTTTTCAGGCATTGCATTGACTTTCAATACTGGTCCTGATTTTTGCCTCTGGTCTGCAGTCCCTAGGGAAATACTTCCACATGATTCAATATCACTCTCCCACCAGACATCACAGACACATGACTGGTTTTGTTACAAAGTGGCTTGACCAAGTATATGGTCCTATGGGAGAATGGGACACAAGGGTCCTACAGGACAGCTACCACATGGAACTGCACTAGATAGGAAAATACAGTTCTTGTTAAACTGCCTCCAGAGCATATGGGGTCAGTTCAATAATTACTAGGAAATAATCTGAATCAGGGAATATTAGAATGTTACAAATGAATTAATTTCCGAAGTTCTGATTTACATTAAAAAAAATAAAAATAAAATATTACAAACAGGGGCAAAAAAAATCTTAATTTCACTCAGCTTTTCATTTCAGCGATAAAATGTGTTTTAATGAGAACACCAATGTTTAACATCTTGTGTGAAAATTCTGACTAGATATTGCCTGCTTTTATAGGTATACAGTTTTCCCCTACTACCTATCTTCCCTAGCCAACATGCCTTAAGCCTGCTCCATAAGAATATCCCTGGCAGGTACAAGAAGGTAGTTCTGTCTCCACATGCCAGTCAAGCATAAGTCTCACTGCCAAGGCTTCCAATGTGCTAGGCAAATTATTCCAAGCACCACTATGATTTTGTCACTTGTCCAGCAGAAATCAACTAAAAAACATTTAGCATTACATAAGGGAGAGCACATGCTTAAATGCGAGCATTGCTCAAATAACAAGATTAGAGCAAGAAAGGAAGTATTTAGTGGGTTTAGTATTGTATAGACTTAGTCCACAAGATTAAAGTAATATCACTGTAGCAGGATGGCATCGCTGTTTGTAGACAGATAACAGCAGCTAGCTGTGCTGCACCCCATTCACGTGTCTCCCTCCCTCAGCCTCAGCATAAACGTGGCATCTCCTCCAATCTCCAGTGACAGCCAAAGTAAGCATCATGCCTTTAGCTAGGCTCTCCTGTGAGGGAGCAAAGACACTCCAGGTCTTCTGAAGAAATGCCATGGGCATGATGGCACTATCCCATGGCTAACACCATCAGTCATAGTGCACTACAAAGGTCTAGACAGACTAAGGAGGAGGACTTGTTTCCATATGTCTCAACTGAAATACTCTGGGTTTCCAAACTTCTTTTTAGCACCTCTCTTGTTGTCCTGTGCAAAAACATGCCAACATGGGCACTTCCCCAGGGTATTTTTTCTCGCTTTTGTTCAAATTCCAAGGAACGAAACAAAGTCCAAACCGTAGGATTCTCCAAATGTGTATCTGCACCAGGCCTTATGCTGTGTGTAAACAAGCATGTGATGTGCTAAGTATTTGCTTGATTATTTGCTGGAGGGGGCAGGGAGTGTAATTAATTCCCTACTTACAGGAGACATCAAGAAAGAAATACTTATCTTATAACCCCACCTTGATGCTGGAAAAAGGACCAGAAGCTCCTTCACACCTTTCTCCTATATGTATCTAAAAACTCTCTGATCTGTGACCTCCAGCTCTACAGCTTCCAGCACGAACAAAAGGATGAGGGGGAAAAAATCTTAAAAAATAAATTTAAAAAAATGTTTTCTGTTTGGGTCTGAGTCTCAGTTACCACAATGCCAAAAAGTCTGTTCATCTACTCGTTCTGAAGCCACACAGCTGCACCAGCCTCAGCTTAAGAGCACAGGGCAACATTGAGACCAATACAAGGAGCCTGGGAATGGAATAGTTCCCCCTCACCTGCTCATACGGTCTCACCTGGCCTCTGGAAAAAAAACCCTTACTGCCAAAACTGCTTTCCTAGCCTCTACCATCTTCACAGGTTTCTTGTGGAATGGTATTGAAACAGTGCGAAGAGCACAATGGGGCTGCCAGAGCACACCAAGGATATTAGTAAAACGTTATCCCTTGCTATGATCTGGAAGATGTGTGCATGGAGGAGTGTGAGTCCAGCTGCTCCTGGGGAATTAAGAGGGGAGGAGGAAGCAGGCAGCGCAGGCAGCACAGCCAGAACGCTGCCACACAGTAAGAGAGCATTGAGGAAAGCACATGAAAGGAGAAACAAAGCCCCCCAAAACAGGGTGACATTTTCCAGTGGAAGTGCTGGAATGAGATGCAGAAATGGTAGTCCGGTGAGGAACTAAGCATCCCATTCATCACCAGATTACGCTTCCTTCTCTGAGGAGGTAGCATGCTGTAATCAGGAGCAGGGAGAGCTCTCTGGTAACGAGTAGCTGATTAGCTGGTTCCTGGCACACTGGGCCTGATTCTGCAAAACACAGAGAGCTCTCAATACAGTTTTGTCTCTGGAGCGGGCCCATAACTATATATTATTTCCTTTCATTTGAAAAAAATAAAAAGGGGGAGAGGAGGAAGCCTCTCCCCCAAAGGGAGCTGGAAATAATACATCTCTCCATTCTAGAAGCACTTTACATAAGAAATTCCTGCAGAGTATTTTAAATTACTCTGTGAATATTAGTGTCTTAACATTAATTCACTGTATTATCTCCTACTTCCTTATTTAGGGCCACTGTCCCTAATTTACTGAAAGAGAGAGCAAAACAGAGAGAACTAAATATTCCTGGCCAATTCATACAGCAAGTCAAAAGACTGTCAGAAGGAAAGTCTCTTCTTCCTAATCACCACCCTACACCTAAGGAAAAGCTAGAGGAAATGTTTTGGTGACACAGATCAGTGTAAATGATCCACTTAACCTGTTTCAGCTTTGAAATTCAATAATGTGCATATGAAATGGTAATAAACTTCTCCCCCATTTTTTTTGCATTTACTTTCCCGTTTTAATGCACCTAGGCACAGGGTTCCCATGTCCTCTCTGCGGAGCTTGGTTTCAGATATAAGGGAAACTGATCTCACATCTAAAAAAGAGTAACACAAGAGTAATTTATAGTATTAACTTACATTTTCTGGTTTGCTCAGTACTACCTTACTGCTTAAGAAAGATCTACAGCAGATCTTAAGCGAAGCTGTAGAGCTTACATTGTTCAAACACTAACAGGCAGAAAACAAAATGGGCCTTTGCCATTTTTTTTTTTGCCAAAATTCTCCATTTAAATCTTTTAATCCTTTCTGGTTAACCAAACTATCCATTCAGTTTTGCCATTCAAGTCCCAACAACCTTTCCATACCTTTACTGAGCACTGAAACACTACTCTGGCAGCAGCAAACAGTCTGAGACCATGGTGAACTTCCATTTCTGAAATCACCTTCTTTTAGGCAGGGTGGGAGGGGAGGGGCTGGGGGATTGAGAAAGTGGTTCTGCTCTTGTTATCACCCAGACCACATTGACCAGAATGACAGAAATGATTGCTTCATATACATGGCACCATTAAAGAACCAAGTGCCTCTCCTCTATGGCAGTTTTATTCCCCTTGCATAGAGCAAGCACTGCCAAAAATCATGAAACACATAGAAATTAGTCAGCCATTCTTTTTCTAATATACCAAAATGCTTGACTCTTATATTGACTGCTGAAGGAAAAAAAGAGAGGAATAAGAGGAAATGACTAACGTAATCATAAAACCTTAAAAAAAATCCTGGAAGTGAGGACACATACATTTTCCTCAGTGCAGGACTAGTTGCCTGTGTCTGGACATGTAACCAACTCACATGCTATATTTATTTGCCAATATGTGCCTACGTATATTAGCATTTACATAAACATAGCCATACACTGGGTACAGGCGCATAAGAAGGCATATGCTTTTACATACTGACATACAGATCTGAACAGTGGATATCTTCACTGCTGCTTACTAAGGGCATGTTTGGGTTTATACATATCTGCACACAGTACCTGTACGCATGCTGCTATATGTACATACATGCATATTCATGTACTTATCTCTCCACCTATGATTCTCATGCAATGCATATATTTTTCCAGTATAATAAACGTTAGCGTGCCTATGAGTAGCATTAGAAGAATGCACACCATCTGCATGCGGATCCCCACATACATATATATGTCCTTACACAGGTGCGTACCCAACAAACTGCATGTCATTCTGGTAATCGCTATCCTTCTTTCATCCTGAAGGCAGCTCAGAGAGCAAGTGTATCTTTTTCTACAGAACACTCTACACAAGAGTGGAGTAATCATTTCATAGAGAAAAGAGGTGAGATTACACTAGAATCCTTGTGAATGCAAATTCAGTCTTTGCATACCCATACCCTGGAAGTAAGATTTCAGTTCAGAAGATGCAACTAACTATCCTGCACGTGACATTGGGCTGCGCACCAAATGGGACTCAGCAAGAGCTAAGCATACTCCTTCATGCATTTTGTTCTCTGTTACCTTGGCATGGTCAAGACCTGAAAGCAGCACAGTCAGGGAGGAAGCAAAGCAAACGACAACAGGGTTTTTTAAGTGGAGTATTTCTAATGTAAGCTATCATGGTCTGGGCATGTTGTTGCCTGCAGTTGCATTCCAAGCCCAAATACAATGTGAACTCTGACATTCCACTACTTCAAAAAGGCAAACAAGGGGGCTGAAGGGGGTGGGGAAAAAAAAACCCAAACAACAAAATCCACAACAACTGCATACAAAGCCCCATGCACAGAATACAAAGAAACAGATGCTGGAAAGTACACTGCCAGAGAATATATGTTCAGCCCATGATACTTCCCAGTTATCACTACGCCTTGCTGCTCCCAGGCAGGAATTGTTCTACTTGGCTTGTGTCCTTCATACATAAGTCACTCAAAAGGAAAGGATTAATGATGATGATCATTACAACACACTGAAAGTGCTGCTGTTTTCTATACCATGATCTTTTCTTCCTATTTATTCCCCTAGAACACTACCTTTGAAATGGCTGCATTTTTCAGCTACCCCACAGTTCCCCATTTTGCTTTAGGAGCAATATAAGCAGTAATCAAAACAGGCAAATTATTTCCATGACTCCTCTGTCAACAGGGTCTGTACAATTCCTTTGCCCTTGACAGTGCAAGTATCTCATACTGTTCTGGCACCCACAAGCCTGACACCTTTCACTGAAAACCCATCATTTCCATGTGGGTCTATCAACAGGTATTACTAAAGGTAAGAAGTATGTCCCACGAGTTTTCAAAAGGAAAGATGGGTTACAGACATCTGCCTACTAGTCCTCACAAAGCCACAGAGAAGACAAAAGTCTTTATCTGCTTTTTCTGTACTGTGCTACTAACTAGTTTTGTCCTTCATAGGCTGACACGCCTCTTTAAGGCAGATCATCAGCTTCTTGCCCCATTCTTCCTTGCTTGTGTAGAAGTACTATACCCCAGAAAGCTAAACGCTTAAAGGAGTTTGAAGCAAAAGAATAAACCCTCTTGTATTAACCACATCCTGCAAAGTTTGCCTGTGTGCTCCTGTTAGGGGTAAAAGATGTATTACACTGCCTTCTAAAAACAGGCTCATTTTCCGAGACGAAGAACACAAAATCTCTGCCAGTAATGGAACATTATGATCACATTATTATTAATATTACTGTAATTATTATTGATTATTACACATTGGAGACAATGATGTGGTTGGGAAAAGCAAGGAGGTAGCAAGCAGAAGTTGAAGGGATTGAAGCACTGTACCACTTCCCCAAAAACTTAGGCCTGGAGGGTCACTCCAATGCCCTAGGATCCTTGTGTGGAAAAAAAAAAATAAGAGGAAACACGCAAGCAGACACACTTTGCTTTAAGACTTGCTTCTGATTTTATGGAAGAAGTGTTATTAATAAAGCTTTCCAGGTGCCAGAGAGAGACAGACAGAGGCAGCATGCTGGGGACAGAGCTGCTGACAAAGTTTCAATCCTAGCACAGCTGAACTACAAGCACTGAACAGCTCCCAGCTGAAAAGCAGTCTTGACACCTGATGTGATTTCTGGAAAAGGACAAAAAGATATCTAAAATACAGTTTACTTATCATCCTGACATGCATACAATAATATAGACTCAGACAAATTCTCATTTCAGTTCAGCCCAGTGCTAGATTATAGATTTAGGATCAAAGACTGTAAGTAACTCTCACACAATAGGAACCGTATCTAAGCCTTGCAAAAAAGAATGTGTGTGTCTTGGTGCATAACCAATTGAACATGAAATGCCTTTGTAAAGCAGTTGCTAAGAGGGCTAATGTGATTCTTCAGTGTTTAAGTAGAAAACTATCAAGAAAGTACAGAGAAAAGACACTGACTACATACATAGTATTAGTGAAACCATTTAATAATACTGAGGCCTCTTACCTTGCTTCTGCTTTTAAAAAGATGTTCAAAAAAATAAAAGAGCACAGAAAACTGCTGCAGTGACTTCAAGTCTCTGTCTATGCTAGGTGAGCTATCATGAATTCCATCAGTTCCACCAATGGCAGGTCATAAACTGCTCCAAATCTACATGCTATAGGAATCTACATGGGGAGAAGGCCTTTCACAGAGAAGGTCTGCTTTAATTTTGGAGACAAAAGCATGAGTATATATGATGGCTAGCCAAATCACAACTATTCAGTTTGGGAGTAATGTGCAATGCTTCCTAGTGATCTAATTAACCAATGAAGTCTTTAAAATTTAAAACAGGATGCATACTTATTAAAAAAAAAAAAACAAACACAAAAACAAAAACAAGCAAACAAACCAAAAAACACAGCAAAAATGTCCAAGAAAAAAAAAGGCAAACAAAAAACAAAACCCCAAAACCTTCTATCTTGATACAGAAGTCAATCAAAACGCCAAGGCAGCAACAGTTTTTTTAAAGGATTCAGCTTATAAAATTAATGAAGTATGCAACAAACACTTTTTTCTCTCTTAAATATAAATACATGAAGAACGTAAGTACTTGTGTCACAAGAGGATGACAAAGTATTTTGCAATCCATGAGAACAAAGGGTGATGTTGATCATCTACCAGGAATAAATACACTTTATTGCGTTATTTTTAATTTCACAGACCTGGGTCACTTGCTCCAAAGTCTTAAAGGAGCTGAATGAGGAGATTTCTGATCCACTGAGGATTATTTTTAATCTTGGAATAACAGAAAGATAACAGAAGAATAAAAGAATGATAATGTTGTGTCAACGTCTTAAAAAGCTAAATAGAACAAGATGTATAACTGTAAAAAGGTTTAGGCTAAAAGAAACATCAACCCTGGAGGAAATACAACAGCTTCCATCAAAGTACTTAGTAAAAACATTAAAGGATAGGAATACAATACTTAATGTCATTAGATCTTCCTGTGTAAAAAGAGCTTCTGTCAAATAAACCTGATATTATTTGAATGACAATGGTAAAGGCACAGATGAAACGTTTTTTAAGGCGTTTGACTGAACACCAGAAGACAGCTCTGCTTAAATTAACAACATAGAGGAACAAAACAGCATTAGATAGATAGTCCTCAGCTGACAAATCTTAAAGTAGTTGTCAGTGGGGTATCACTACTGAAAAGAGGCAATTCTAATGCACCGTAAGGATCCATATTTGATGCAAAAGTATTAAATATTTTATCAATTACCTTGAAGTAAATATAAAAAAATGCTGACACGAATACTGAATATAACATCAAGTTTGACAGAGCACTAAACTTTAAAGACAGCAGTTCTACAAAGTGATTCATAGAGCATAGAGGACCCTCTCAATCCAAGCAAGTATTAAGGCAGTTGAATGCTAAAACATATAAGCTTATGAACATGGAAGACAGGACATGAACTGCAGAGTCAGGAAGGGGAAGCCATGGGGGAGCTTCATACTACAAAGCTGCAAGTTTGAACACAATTTGGGAAACATCGGGGGAGAAACTGTGAGCTTCCAGTAACACACTACGGCTGAAGGGCCAGTTCAGTTTCAGGATAAATGACTAGAACCAATATGCAGCACTGGTACAATATGCACTTAAAACCTAGGTATGATTCTGATATCTGCATTTTCTTAAAGAAAGGATTCTAAAAAAAAAAAAAAAAAAATCAAAGAATACATCAAGCAGCTTCAACATGACTTCAAAACTCAATAGATGCCTTACAGTAAAAGACAAGGAACTCCATCTGTTTAGTTTTTCAAAAGACAGATAAAGAAGGGACTTGATTAGAGTGAATTAGGGAAAAACACTGGATTTCTGAAGCATCGTTGTTCCAGCAGAAGACTGCATCACAAAAATCAACATTTGGAAGCTACTGTCAGACAAATTCCAAATGGATAAAAGGCCTAATTTCTCTTTCAGGTAAGGGGCAATTAAACATCACAACAACTTACCAAGGAAAACAACAGATTGTCTTTTAATGCTCTTACACCAAAGCTGGTTAAACAGAACTCCTGAAAAGAGGCTAAAATTTATTAGATTTAACGTGGGGGAAGTAGGAGAGATTGAGACTTGATGTTTCTTGCTTATGAACACTCCAAAACTAGATAAATAATCAACAGAAGGCTGAGATAGCTCAGTATGGTGGTTCTTTCAGTCTTAAGAGTCTCTGACATTTTGTAACCCTTACACACCATAAATCACTCAACTGGCAACAGGACAGATGACTGTAGATTCACTTTGAGTAGTGGGCACTTGTTTTGTACTGAGTTGAACAACAGATCAGGAGTTAAGAGTTCTTAGTTTCTATTCCTCATCCTGTCACTTGCCTGTTGGATAACTTTCGACAGTTTTTACGATTTCTGAGTTGGGGAAGTCAATAATTAACTAAATAGCACTAATACATCTCATTCACCTATTTTTTGCCTTTCAATTGCTTTTTATTTTCATTGTTTTTATTGTTTAATCTCCAGCACCCAAAATGTGGAACCCAGGTGCAAGGACAAGTCTTGCTGTCCTTAAGATATCTTTAAGACACCTTTAGCAGAAGCAAACTGAAGTCAGAGAACGACAAGCACAGTCCCATGGTGACTGGCTTTTTGTAGAAACACTTCCAAGTTAATACTCTGAAGGGAACAATGGCACTCCTGGCAAAAGAAGATAGACAAGGTGACTTAATAGACATTTACTATTTCTAGTATCTATGGCTCTCTGGAGCTTGTCTCAGTAGGGTAGTCTCTTTTCATTCCTTTTTTTCACACAGCACCAGTCCACCTTTCTGAGGCAGTAAAATAAACTCTCCTTGGTTTTTAAGTCTCCTGTAAAATACAACCCCACACAGAATTCAGCACTCAGAAAGGGCACAGTTGGGCAGTAATAAACCTTCTGAACAGTTACTTTCACAGTTGTAGGCAAATACACATAATCATAATGCGAACATTAGTCCTGGGTAGAAAGACTTGCAAGTGCAAATTAAAGCCTGGGAGCTGTCTGTTCCTAGCATAGTCCATACTGATCTGGAGAGATTTCTCGACTGGAAATACTCCCTCCAAGTCTTTACAGAATTCCCAATTCCATACATGGAAAGATCACACAGTCCTGAAAGGCACATGCCTTTGCCATGTAGCTCAGAGGCAGTTTTACAGCTCTGTCCGTTAATATCAACATTCTGGATCAATTGCTTTGGGGGCCTTAATAATTAAAACTGGTGAGAGAAGCCAACCTATCTTGCATTTCTCCACAAACATCCATGATTCATTTAGCTCTCCTGCTTGCCCCTTTTCACTTAAAGCCACTTCCTCAAATGTAGACTGCTTGACACACACAAGCATTTGTTTTCATTCAAATGGGCATCATTTTACCTCCAATCAATATGTGGCACTCCAACCACATCTGAACCCTCTGCTCCTCCAGCTTCTCCAACATACACGTATCACTTCCACATCTACATATCACTGCCTAATTTTACTGCACAAACTTGTAGGTCTGACCTTATACCAAATTGACTCTCTGCTCTTCTGATATCCCACTGCTCAGCTGTCTTCTCCCTCAGCTGTGTACAAGCTTCAGGAATATTACCTTATATGCAATACTTGCAATGAAGGGGTTACATGCATCATGGCCTCCAAAGGGTTGCAGCACACTGTAATTAACATAAGGCAAAGCAAATGGAATATCTATTTGAAAATACTACAGGGAGCCTAGAAGCAGTGTAGCCACACCAGGAAAAATTTAAACATAAAATCCTCAATATTACATTAGATCAGCATCCTATATCTGAAAAAAGCATCCTCAAAAACCGAGGCAGGTCTAACAGAGCAGCTGTGTAGCAATACTCCCTTAAAACGATTTCACTGACTCCACTTATTTGGGGCTGGGAGAGCCTGAGTACAGAAGCTGATGTCTTCACATTTTCGATACTATCAAGGATTTTTCTTCTATGAGCTTTTCCAGTCACAACAACATCCCACACGAGAGTTACATGACTTTAGTTGCTGTCAAATTTTTGGGGGATTGAGTTTTGGATTGTTTTTTTTTTTCTGAAGCTTGTCCTGCCTTTGTCTTTTGATGCCACTTATTTCCTCTCTTTGGAAAGAAACTGAATGACAGTTCCCTTTGATTCCTCTCCCACACTACACATGATTTTATGTCCCACTAAGATACTTTTTTCTCCATCAATTCTGTTACAAAAAGCCACAGTCTGTTTGTCCATTGCTTATATAAAAAGGCACTCTCATGCTCTCTCAGGAAAGAATGACAGTGTCCAGTGTGGTTTTATTTAATGACATCATTATATTTTCTGTAGGCTACTCCCTTCCTAAAAATGTCCAATGTTAGATGCAATTATTTGACCAATATTGACCACCAAACAAATATTTTCAAATAATTCTTTATTAAAATATCAGAATCAACTTGAAGCCAGCCATTGAGCATGAGAAGTTGGGATTATACTCCCTCCCAATATATATACCTCAATTTGCATTTACATCCATTTAATTTAATCTGACATTTATTTGTCTAGTTGTTCGGCATTATTAGGTCATCCTCTGCAGTTCTGCAGACAGTCTCACCTGAATACTATCATATTCTCAGCTTAGGGTTTAAGATCAGCTGGTAGCTAAATACTATGCAGCTGCTCACTCACACCCCCCTTCCCAGGAAGGATGGAAGGAGAATCAAAAGCATGCAAAACCTGCAGGTTGACATAACAACAGTTTAATAATTAAAGTACAATAACACTACTACTAATGATGATAATAAGGCAAATAAGGGGAGAGAATATAAAACTAAAAGGGAAAAAAAACCCTAAACAATAAATAAACACAAGTGATGTACAACACATCACCAAAATGTATGCTTTCTTTATCTATATCCCTTTCCATTTATAGTTCCACTAATAAATCTGCAGACCTCAGCACTGACTCAGAGACCTTCTCCACTGGGGTCTTCCCACGGGAAAACTGCCTGTTTCATCCTACATTCTTGTTTTTACCTTCCAACCAGTTCTTCCTCTGTTCAGGGACCTTCTTTCTTTGCCCATTGCTTCTTTTAATTCTTGAAAAGCCTTTTGGTGAGACACCTCACTGAAAGACTTTTGACAGGTAGGCTTCCTTTACCAAAACTCTCTTGTCCACACTTACTGATGCTTCAGGAAACCCAAGGAAGTTCCTTCACAATTAAAATACAATACCAGTGTTCATAAGTCCTTGGCAGCACCATCAAAGCTCATTTGCTGCCCTTCAAACAAGTGGAGTCTCTGAAATGGTTTTAGGGGAGTACTGCTACACAGCTGTTCTGTTAGACTTGCCTGAGTAGTTCAGGAGGTGGTTTTCAGATACAGGCCTTTGGCATAGCCCCCTACAACATCATTCTCTCTAAATTAGAGAGATATGTATTCGATGGGTGGACTGTTCAGTGGCTCAGCAGCTGGTTGGATAGTCACATCTACGGGGTAGTGGTCAACAGCTCAATGTCCAGATGAAGAGTGGTGACAAATAGCGTCCCTCAGGGATCTGTACTGGGACCAGTACTGCTTAATATCTTCATCAATAACATAAACGGGGGGGGGGGGGCAGGAAGGGGTCAAGGGCACCCGT
>JAOEHY010032028.1:0-15057 GCA_025447955.1 Psilopsiagon aurifrons
TCAGGTTGGCATCAGCCCACCTCACAAGTGTGTCAAGGTCCCTCTGGATGGCATTCCTTCCCTCCAACGTATCAACTTAACTACCCAGCTTGGTGCCATTGGCAAATTTGCAGAGGGCACGCTCAATCCTAATGCTATAGAAATAGCATTTTTGGATGTCCAGCCTGTTTGCAAGCGTTGCTGTGGCTAAGGGGAATACTATGCCTATTCTGCTGTCTCAGGGACAAAAGTAAATTATGTAAACATTTATGGATCTAAGGAACGGGAAGTTCTTTATAGGAAGAGAAGCTGTGAGGTATGGGTGGAGTGGACCAGAGCAGGAAAGCTTAACAGAAATAAAAAAGGAGGAGTTTGAAATAAATATGATTAATTTGTGTTAAAATCAAACCATTCAGACTAATAAGATATAATTGTCATAGATGTAAAATGTTTACTGTGCCTGATGCCAGCTCGGGATTCTTTGCCTTTTACACTTTAACACTGATTGTACATTAACAGTGGACCTGAGTTGAATTCAATATTATATGCTTTATGAAGTGAGATAGCAGAAGCCTAACTAAATTGTTCACTCAAAGTAGTTACTCATTTGTAGGTAACTAAGGAAGGAAGTGACGAAATTGCAATATTTGTGCCATGGGGAATTTGTCAGCTGGATTTTAAAGCAAGGTCCTCTTTTGACTTTTGTATTTTATTTTTTTTCAGTTTCTACATTAAACTGCAACTACAGAATATTTATGTTATTCCTTTCCCAGCCTCAAAGCATTCAATGTTTGAACAGAAGTTTTTTGGAGCTGCTGAGCCCTTGGATCCACTGTGTGGATTCCAAACAAGAAGATAAACATACAGCTTCAAAACCAGTCTTTTTCTCTCACATTACTTTAAAAAACAGAAAATAATAAGGAAAAATGCACCCATAGTTTTGTGTGTGGTTTTGTTGTTGTTGAATGGTTTAAGAGGTGTTTTATGCTAAAATGCCACAAGGTCTGCCAGGGTGACACAGGCACAGGTGTTCTCTTCTAGTACACACTCTGGTATTTCAGAGCACTTTAGGTTAAAGGAGCTTATCTCTCAGCACTTTCTGCCTAGGAGGAAATATGACTGATAAACCAACCACCAAGGTATGAAATGCTGGTCTTTAGACAGCAGAACTTGCTCAAAAATATTTTAAAGTTTCCATGTAATTCCCAAATTCAAAACATTTTTAAGGCCGCAAGTGCCTAAATCACTTGAGGAGTAGGTGGCCTTCAAAATGTCTTGAGTGAGCTACCTCCATAGAAAAACTTTAGAAAAGGTCTTAGCATATAGCAGAATGGTTCTCTTTGAGTTCTGTGGCTTCTTCCAAAACATCATCAATGCACTTAGGAGTATCTTCCTTTATAGTTTGTAAAGGAATATTAATGCTTTGAGAAAGTTCAAAAATGTAAAGAAGAGAGGATCCAAGCTTGCAAATTCAGTAAACTTTTTTGGACAGCTTAATTCTCTCACTTGCACTGTCAGAAATGCCTGAAATGTGATTGTTGCATTATTCTGCAAATTCATCCTAAACATCAAGTTATTTGTGTGATGTATATTCTTTAGTATGCTATTATATTCGTCAACAGAGTTAGTATTTCATGCTTTTACTTGTCCTAGTAACAAGTGCTCCTTCAGGGTGAAGAAGCTCTTCCTTGCAGATATTCAATCAGGATGACTAATTTAAATTTTCTAGTTTGCATTATTAACTCTCATGTCTAAATTAAATTAAAACCAATAATACAGAGTTAATAATAAAGCTTATTCTTCAAAGTTAACTATCTTTGGCAAAAATAAACCTGTTTTTTAAAGGGGTTTTAGAGAAGAAAAATTTTAATTGCCTGCATAATTTGTCATTGTAGGACTATGCAGAAGTTATTTTTAGGTGGAATCTTAAATTTTATCCCTTCTGTCTAAATTGGACATAATTTTAGAGGAAGAAATAAAAACTACCCACAAAAAACCTCTATAAGTAGTCTAGTTTGCACACTTAATGAAGGTGCTCTCTGTGTGTTTTTGGTAAATGCTCCACCAGTGTAATAAATTGAAGTGGTAATACTAATAAAAAGCATTTGGATATTGAGTTAAACACTGAGATTTCCCCTGTAGTAAAACAGACCAACTGAAACCAGACTTTTACCTTCAGATGTCTGAATCATAGTGTAGATTTGTATTAGCACTAGATTCAAAGAGATAAATCCTAGCTGAACTCTATCTAAAAATTATTTCTCTGGTGTTAAACATATGTTTTGGCAAATAGAATTATTTGCCTTCTAGAGATAACAGTCTCTTTTCATTGACCAAAGAAGGCCTTAGGAAATAATTGAAAGAACTGACTTTTTGAATTGAGGAAATTAATTCCATCCTAATTTATAAGTAACTAGTGACAAGGATGTTTTCAGCAAAAGGTACACTTTTTCAGCACTGTTATTTCAGGTGCTGGTTAACCTACTGGTTCATTGTATGATTCATAAACAAGTTTACATTTCTTGAGTCGGTACTGGCTGCAAAGCAAAGTTGGAAAATAATTTTATGTTTGGGCTATTTTGATGTCACCATGTTATATGTCATCTGATTAGCAATTTTGCAGTATGCAGTTTTCCTGCCATCCCTTTACCTCATCTGAAACGATTAGCCAGTTCTGCATTACATGACTACTGCTTTATACCCAGTAAGAATCAAATGAACTATCGTAAAATTATATTAAAAAGAATAAAAAAAAAACCAAAAAAGCCCACGCACCAAAAAAAGCACAAAACCACAGAGGTTTCCTTTTCTGCTTTGAATTTCCATAAGTAGTTCTTCGTAGGTCACACCTAAAATTACAAAAATTGGTCTGAGAATGTTATTAAAATTTAGATTTTCTCCTTGTAGGTATCAGTACATGTCCGTGCTGTTTCAGGATAGATACTTTTGATGTGTGGTGTCTGATTTGCCGTTGAGCATAATAAATATCTCATTTTAAAAATATTAAAAAAATTCCATGGGATCACTCAAGAAACATATCTGTTTGGCAAGGGAAAAAAAGAACCAAGAAAGATATCATTTTGGTGGTAGCCTACGATGTTAAGTTGTATTATTCAAACAGCAGCTTCGATTCAATATCGTAATGCTGAATTTGTGTAGGAGGCCACCCTCTGGCAATAACACTGGAAGAATTTGGGACCTGTTAAAGTTCATAATTGCCATACTACTTATCTGTGAAAAACCCTATGTGACTATTAGTAATGCAATTCCTCAGCGTAAAATGTAGGATTTCAAACACTTTATAGATCTCTGTTGTACTAATGATAGATACTGTTCTTCTGCAAAATAAAGCTTTTGCCAGACAGTCCCACAGAAACCAGAGGGTTACAGGAGGGTCTTGGTCTTCATGGGTTTGGCCCCATCCACAGCAGAACCTGTCTTCAGACTATCAAAACTTTCCCCAGATATCACTTTTTTTTCTCTTGATGGCAGAAAAAAAAAAGGAAGCTGCTTTTTTGGTGTGTTACTTATAAAGAAGATATGAAAATTTTCTGTGCTGGAAAGGGGGAAAGATTTGATTCAGAATAAACACTATTTTGTGTTTTGCCCTTGGAGAAATCTGGAGTAGGAAGTTCATGCTGGTCATCTATGGCATGTACCAATATTTAGCATGTACTGATCAGGTACTGCAAATTTTCTAGTAGTCTGGTTGCAAATTAATGAGACCATCTCTGAAGCACAGGGTGGATAGTGATGAGTGTGGGAAAGTTGCAGCAGATCCACAGTTTGCTTCCTGAGCAACTGAACATTTGTGTCAGAGCCTCACTTTTGCTCCCCTAATAAATCTGCCTACAAGATTTTGAAAATGCGTTTATTGAGAATAGGATTTGATAAACTAGTATGTAGGTGTTGGTGGTGTTTGTGCTCTTGCTTTAGCTGGGTAACTGCTATCATCACCTTGATATTGACAGATAATTAGGAGTTGTTTCTATGACATACTTTCCCACTGCCTAGGAGATGCCAGGGAACCTTTAGTATTGAGTTGCCAAACAGTTGAGAGTTTGTGTCATACATAAAGATGTAGAGGATAGGGCTCAGTTTGGGATGAGACATCTTTGTACATTTCATCAGCGCAGCAGGAGCTAGCTCCTGTCAGCGTCATTAGGGAGCCAGGCACTACATAGTAGCCTGAGGAGCAGTTATCCTGCTCTGAATTAACCACCCAGTGCCTGGCCTACAGAGCTGCCCTTCCTGGACCACATATTGACTGTGCTCAGAAGTCTGTCACCTGAGTGTAGCCACATTAATCTTTGCACTCATTAAAGATCATTTCCCTTTTAATTGCTTGTATCATTTATGCCCTAATTTTACTCTGTGCCCCTTAAATGATTAGTTATAGTAGACAAAATCTGACTGTTGGAAGAGGCCTCTTGCAGAGGGAAGGGAATCAATTTGTTCAGATCTCAGGTTTCATTAAATAAATAAAATGAGCACAAGCATTTCTCAGTCACTTCCACTGCAATTCCAGTCATGTCAGAGAAACACATCATCTAAGAATGATAGAGTTGATATTGTTTCACTTCAGAATTTTCTGTCAAATTTTGAAGACAAAGTATTTGCTTTGTGTATTTCATACAATTATGTACATTTGTGGGAATTTGCCTGTAAAACACATCACTCGTTTCTCATTAGGGAACTCGTTAAATGACCATAAGATGAGGAGAGGAGGCATTTGCAAAGTGTTTTGCTTGTGTATTTTTTGCTTGTGTGTTTTAGCAGGAATTGCTTTAATACCTGGCTAATTTCTTGGATCAAACAGGTCATTTTTAAAAATAATAATTCCTAAATGGAAAGTTGTGTAGGGTTGGGGTTGGTTTTTTGTTTGCCTCCTTTTTTTTTCCCTACTCTGATTTGAGCAACTTTATGATGTGGATAATACAAGATTCAGATTTACCAAGCATGATACTTTGAATTATGATACCTGCTCAATATTTTAAGACTGGAGGAACAAGGTTTTTCCTTAGCATCAAAAGCAGGACTATTTTAGATTCTAATGTAATCACTAGTTTAAATAGGTGACTAATGTTTGTAGTTATTTTGTATTCTTACTGTCCTAAAATAATGAGTGTGAAGAAGAGTTGCTAACCACATTTTTTCAGAAATCATTACTGAGAACAGATTCTGCTGCCATCTTCACAAAAGACATTTTTTTTCTCACTAAAGAAAAAATTCCATTCAGTACTTTTCAAAGTGCATTACAGATACGCACAAAGCTATATGTGTGTTTATGTATATTAGTAAATCTCTATTCATCATTATATGGTTTGTTATTATTGTGGATATGAGAAGATCTCTCATTTACCTCCTCCCAACTGTAACCTCTCAGCTGGGCAGCAAATATATGTGTTTCTATACCTGACAGTTAAACCTTACCTGTAGCTGGGGCAGTTCCGATGCGTCATGTTTAACACAAACATCTATTTCACGTACCTGAATTTTAAATTTCTCTTTATATTATTTCATAATCCTATTAATACAGTGAAACTTGAATTTTGTGGTTTTCATTTTCATTATGCCAATGCTGACAGATGTTCTCTATGCCATTTGTGTAAGCATTTTTAATTTTAAGTTGACTAGTCATAACTACCATAACATCTTTTGCTTTTAAGAAATTCATGGCATATCCATTTTCATGGAAACATCCGGTACTCTTTCAGTGCAGGTTTTCATTTAATCTTTGAACTTAAAATAACAAGGCAGCATAAAATATCTTTTTTTTTTTTCTAGATATCAGTCTGTAATATCAGAATAACAAGAACATTCATGCAGATTGCTTTTTAGCTTTAGATTTTAACAGAAACTAAAGTTCAATATTTGTTAATTGTTCAGTTACATTTAGTATTTGGTGGGATTTAAGGAGTTTTCAGGAATCTTAATGTGATCTTTTCAGGAAACTTATTTGCATAATTTCTGAGCATTAGTTGGATTTTCTCAAGTTTATGACCAGCTTCATGCACGCAGCTGAATACTGAACACATCCTTGTTTTTAAACAATAATTTTAGCATTAAATCCAGATAGGTGTAGTGCTGTACTTGTTAGTTTCAGTTATCTCACTGTTAGTCAATGTAATGGTGCAGGTTTTGGCTGGAAAACAGCTATATTGTTTCTCATAGTGTCTCTTTAGCCTTCAGACCTTATCTGAATCCTCAGTCTAAGTTTCAAGTTTTTATGGCAAGCATCTGAGATCATCCAGTGCCTTTTGGTTTTATGTTTCCTGCAAATCAAGAGCTATTGTAATCCCTTTTTGATCCTGCTCTAATTTATGTTTTTTCTAACCCTGGTACTCCTCTTTCATGCTTGCTGCACTCTTCTAATCCATTTTTATTTTGGATGAGAAGCATTTCAGTGATAACTTTCAGCTCTAATAGAAGTTTTTTTACTGAACTGTGATTCTGCCCTTACCCCCACATCTTCCATAAGAATAATCTGAATCATGGGTGCATCGTGTTTTTCAGATCTACAGGTTGCTTCTCTCAGCCTTTTTTCCATATGTCACAGTTTCATAGCTTGTGAAAACTAATGTTTGGGAGATGTACTGGGTATTGTCCTGCGTGTGTCTTCTGAGACTTCTGGGCTGACTGTTTTTCAGCCGTTCCCTTCTTCCATCCATACTCCCTCGTGACTTTGAGGTTGTCTAGTTGGTCTACTTCTCTGCCTCTGCAGTACCCAACATGGGACATATGCTAAAGTTGCTACCTTAAGGTAAGATGCTTTATGGAAGAGCTGGTCCTTAAATCCTACTCCTCCTAATGCATTATCATGTAACACATTTTCCTTAAGGTCTTAAGGTCTTGAATATTTTTTAAGTACTTGAATATTCTGGAAGGTGTGATAATCATATTGTTCGTAGACATTTTTTGCTATACATGGGGGGGTGGTGTATCTATACACATATATAGATGGTTTTTATATATGTAGACATATTTATAACATTTAGATGTATAACATGTAGTGTAGGGCAAATTGGGCTGCTTTAGGGAAGTTTGGGAGAAGGGATAATAACAAAAATGTTATGCTTGACTTTGCTGCTGAATGCCATATATTCTTTGAAAATCTTTTTCTTAACTCCACTTTCTCTCAAATACAGAATTACTCAGGGTTTGCCACCCCCAGAAGACCTTAGAAATGGAAAAAAAAAAGGCAACAAACCCAAACTCAAAACATTTTCAGCTTTCATTTAGTCTTTTAATATTGGATATTCAGTCTTCCCTTTCTGACACCTCAGCTGACCAATTGAAGACTTGTGCTAAATCAGGATAAAATAAGTTGCTGCTCTTTGAAAGCCATGATCACATAATTTTCATATTTCTACTCTCACCTTTTATGAAGAAGGGAAAGAAAGGGGAGAAAATAAGTAATTTTTAAGCAGCAGTGAACCTGCAAAAATAAAACAACTTTCAGGCATAAATGAAAAAAGGCATATTGATTTTTGCCTGTTTCTCCTCTTCTCACATGAGAATCCTTGAATAATCCTTTCTGTCTTATAAAAATGCCTTTTGGTGCTAATACAGATATGGACATGGGAAAATGTATGCTGCTGCAGTGCTGCATTAATTATCTTTGCACTATTTATAACTGAACATTCTTGGTCAGAATTCTGATGAACTTCACTCTGTATCTCTATGAAGTTGGTTTCCTTTACTAGTTCTTAACATTTCTTGCAACTTGTGCTCTGCAAAGGCCAAACAGTTACGGAGTACTTTTAGTGTTTTTTTTAATGACAAAGTCAGCTGATTTAGAAATTTAACAATGCAACTAACAAGTACAACTTCTAGTTGAAAATATGTTGAAATACTATACACTTTTCAATTTTGTCATTAAGAAGTTTCTTTAAATATTAATTTTCATGCTTTTGTAGTTCTTCTACTAACTATAGTAAGTCAAATTATAATTTATAATTTATTTGCCCTATTACTACACTTCATTAAAATGTCAGAAGACACAGCCTCTAGGCAGGGTATTACACCAGGAGCTATGCATGCGGTGCTTTTTGCATATGGAAATAGTTACAACAGTTCTGTTCTGCAGAATGAATTAACAAAGATTGATTGCAATCTGTTTTTATTAACTCAAGGAAGAAAAGCAGTGTAGTGATATTAAGAAAATTAATTATAACTTTCTAATCTGGTAATTAATGTGCAGCTGGGCATGAGTGCAGTTAGTGCAATTCAGTAATTTGGCAGTCCTGGCAAATTATCATCATCTGTGTTAAGGTAGGCAACTGTTCCTTAATCTTTGCTCAAATTTTCATAATCTTGTCCATTTCTGAATGGTTTTAGCAATTTAGCTGTTAGATATGAACTTTTATTGTAATAACTTAAACTGAGGTTCAGTTGTATCTTTTAGGACTGAATTCCAGTTGTATTTCTTAGAACCGTCTTTTAGGCTTTTCCAGTGCTGTACTGGAGTTTCTTATCAAGCAGTTTATGAAACAGTGATTACTGGTAATTGACCTGCATATGTTGAATAATTTTAAAATGCTACTGAGAATTTAATGTACCTTGTAAATTGAGATGCTTCCAATTAAATAGAGTTCTTAGGATAATCACTTTCAAAACTAATCAAGTAATATAATGGTGTTACTAACACTCTTATTGACTTAATTGTGATAAATTAATAAACCTATCCAATGCAATTACAGTAATGGTCATATTAGTTTACATTTTTCATAACCTATCCATGTTTTTCAGAAACACAAAGGGAAAATAAAAATTACCTAGGTGTACTGAATTAGCACAAGGTGACTTGAGTGAGGGAGTATTTGTGCCCTTCTTACTTTACTTAAAAGGCATGAAGGTTATTGTGGATGACCTCATGCTCAGTGCCTCTCGTCTGTTAGGAAATTAAATGCTGCTGAACAAAAATTAGAACTAGGATCCTAGCAGTGGAATTGGTAAGAGAAAAATGCTCTTAAGTGATCTTGACTGGTTTTGCTACTATCAAATTTGATTTCCTACAATACATTCATGAGCAAGGTATTGTAGTCTTGTCAATAAGGTGGATCTTTGTTATTGTTTTTAACAATTGAATGGGAAAAAGTGCAAACCACGTATATTAGATCAGACTGTGAAAACTATCCAAAACTATTCCATATCCTTACATTATCAGGTGGTTTAAAAATCCGCCTTATTTACATAACACTTTGGGGGAGTTTGCTTGTCTTGTTTTAGGGCTTTTGTTGTTGTTGAAGTGTTTATTAGGAATACATTAGTAGAAGGTGATGCTGGAAATAAAAAGCCAGGAGTTTTCAGCCCTGTGAATCTGTCCTTTTGGTTGTTATGTGGCACAATTTCAACAGGAGATAATATGGACAGCCTTTGCCAGAACAGCTTCTTGTCTAGTGCTTAAGGCCTTGGAAATTTATAAATTCTATTGCTTTGGTGGTAGAGAGTAAGATTCAGACAGATCTCATATTGGGTTTGCTTCATGTATAACTCCTGGTCACACACACAAAATCAACAAACAAAAAACCAAAAATACCAAAACCCAAAAAATCAAAAACATGGAAACTGAAAACTGAGGTTTGTCAGTTGACATTAATGATTGAGAATGCTGAATGCTAGTGTTCACCATCTTACGCCTTCTCCTGATTTGTGTTCCACAGCCAGCATTAGTGATTTTAGGGTCATACACTATTGAATGCTGTTCTCCATGTGAAAACCAAAATAATCATTTGATTAATCAGCTTTATTTCAAAATAAATAATGGGCAGCAATGCAGTTTATTGCATTAGTCATATTGAACATTTTGAAACAAATTAATAATGAATATGACAAATTTGGCTTTTTTTTCCCCTTTCTGTTTAGGTACATGTTTATTAACAATTCATAATGTCATTATTTTTGTTTGCTTCAAACCATTTTGCTAGTACCTCAAGATTTTCTTATGGTTTTATTTTCGCATTTGCCAAGTGTTTTCTTTGCATTTACCAGTGTTACAAAATTTTCATGAGCATTCACAGTGATAAAGCTCAGTTTGCACATGGCAAAATAGGAATTGTTACATGGCATGCAGCTGCTTGGAGAAGAGATGTTTTGAAGTGTCTTATGTATTCTTTGAAGTCATTCTGTGGTGGATTAGGCTCTCCAGTACTGTGAATCAGTTTGGTCACACTGTAACTTTTAGTTAGATCAGCTATATTTTTGTTGTGTGCTTTACGTGCTACCGGATATTATGGCTGACAAAGAGTACACCTTACGGAATTAGGTTGTAGATATGTAGGATAAAATATAACCCTAAGTGATACCCAGTGTTGTAATTCACTCAGCTGTGCTGACAAAATGGATGGTTCCAGAACTGATGTGGCTAGTGAAGTCCAAGAGATCCTCCAAAAGCAAATCCAGTCACATATATATAAAAGCCTCAAGGTGTTTTGTAGATATTTCTGGGTTTCTCTTTATTAAAAGGTTTGATAGTTTGGCTTCCAATGTTTTTTAATTTAAAGAAAAAATTTTAAATTTCTGGGTTTAATCTCCCAATTGCTGCTCAGTTGCATGCACCGACAACCTTGAAAGCTGATCCTCTGTCATAACTTTGGGTTTCTGCTTTGATGGTCGCATGATACTTATATTGAGAAAAAAGAACTGTAAAAGAAGATGTTGAATTCTTCCACCAGGAGAAATAAGAATTACCAGAGAGCCTGAATCTGCTGAGATTGGTCTGGATTTTGCAATGAGTTGTTGCTAAAAATCCTGTACACGTTCAAACTAACTGTGACATTATCATATCAATGTTATGCCTAGGTGAGCATTTCGAGTGAGTGCGCCTCTTGTTACTGCAGCCTGACAGTGTTAGGGTGATTATTGGATGCTGTGTAGGCTGACTGTCTGCTACGTTTTTCTTTTCCAAAAATTGCCATATAGTTTGGAATTACTAAAGTGGAGAGCTAATGCCTGGGTAGTCAACCTTAAAAATGAATGACTCAACAGGCAATACTTCCATGATCATGTTCTGCTCTGATTTACCTTTTTACTCATTACAGGCTGGCCTGTGTAAGGGCAGAGAAGAGTAGGAGCTCACAAGCATGTTTTTCTGTTGCAGAAAACAGTCAACCTGATTTCTTAGTCCAGTGGGCTGATGTGGACTCAGCTTCTAAGTGTTGACCTAGGTGGATGCACCTAGACAACATCAAAAATACATTGCTCTAATCCCACATTTAAAAGTGAGTGACCTTATGTTTATTGCTTTTTGATGAGCATACCTTGCTCACTGTGCTACACCATAACCTAACCGCGTGGACCTGGCTTAGTTGTTGCTAAGTAATTTTTACTCTGACCAAGGACTTTCTGAGTCTCATGTTCTGTCAGGGAGGAGGGGAAGCCAGGAGGAAGCAGTGACAGGACACCTGACCCAAACTGACCAAAGGGGTATTCCATACCACAGAATGTCATGCCCACTGTATAAACTGGGAGCAGTTATGTGGAAGAGTTAGATCACTGCTCAGTCAGGGTGGGTGTCGGTTGGTGGGTGGTGAGCAGTTGTATTCTCTTCTCTTGTTATTTCCCTTATCATTATTATTATTGGTGGCAGCAGCAGTGGTTTGTGTTATTGCACCTTAGTTATTGGAGTGTTCTTATCTCAACCCATGGGAGTTGTTGCATTCTTTTGATTCTCCTCCCCATCCTGCCAGGGGTGAGTGGGCGGCTGCATAGTTCTGCGTTACCAGCTGGGCTTAAACCACAACAATATGATATAACTGAACATAATTTTTAAAGACTTATCAAAATAGTTGGTTTGCTCTATATTAAATAATCCGCTGCTCACCAACAAGCACTAATAAAATCCCAGCGGTAAATGCCGTAGAGACATGGATGCTGCTGTAGCTGAGAGTAAACACAAAATGAGACTATGGTGGGCAGTTTGAAAGCTACTGAGAAGAAAACAGAGAGACTAGTGAGCTAGCTAAACAGTTTGTTCCAGAAATTTGCCTTCATTGGTTTAAACTTCAGGTTAAAATGACATTTTTATTGTTACAACACTGGCACATCTTTACGAGGAAGTTAATAGGAGGGAACAATCTTTCAGCAAATTAAATGAAAGGCTACTATTTCCAGCTGACATCTGTGAAACTGCTGCTACATTCCTTGCAGTAGTGCTTAGAGAAATAAATGAGCAAGTATTCATTGTAATTGAGCTTTAATGGTATCCATATGCTATATATATTGTAATGGTGCTCATATTGTGTGGTTTCTGCATAGTATAAAAAAATCGAGTGTTAGTCTGTCAAAGGCCCATTAATGTAAATGTCTTGATTCAATACTTAGCCTACTTAGGTGAGGTTTATGTGTTTCAAATATATCCCAGCAAATCATGGTTGGTACAGCAAATCTGAGTCTTTCCAGTTGACCTTTCAGGCTGTCCATTCCATGTCATACAGCATACTTTCTAGATAATGAAAGCTATTGGAGCAAAGAAAATTTCAAAAATGTGTCATTTTAATTCTTTTCAAATTAATGTTTTCTAACAGACATTAGAATGGGCAGTCTTTCAGCAATGTAGTTTCACATGATGTCATGATATTCTATTGAGGCCATAAATAAACTCTTTTCTCTGTCTTCTACCTACAATGAATTTTGTAAGTCAATCGAGTTTTGCTTAACTGTGGTTTAGTAAGCATTTTTTAAAAGCTAAAGCTTTTGCACCTGCCTTTGAATGCTTAAATCTGCCATTCTTGTATTCAGCCAATGTATAGTTAAGGTTTACTAACATCCAAGGTTTTTGTGGGCAGTACGAGTTCACAAGGCTACTTCTGAGTAACCAAACCTCAGACAGTGGTTCAAACTTGCCTCCTTTTTCTCCACTTAATTAAGTCTAACCTGTCCAATTTTTGCATGATACACTGTTTCTACCGAATGACTTACCACAGATGCTTCAATAAGGCATACCTTAAAAATTAGAAATGGACCCTTTATGGGCTTTACTTGCTTCCCTCCTCCTCTTATAATGCACACAGACAGATGGGATGTTGTAAACAAACTTAATTCATCAAGAAAGTATAATTTAGCTTTGTATTGATTTATCAGATGTTTTTTTAGGAAGTTTCAGAAATGAAATAATCACAGAAAATAAGGCAGAAGTCAGGTATCCAGTACTGAATATTAAAGCTGCACCTAATTATCCCAGATGGATGTTTGTCTAGCTATTTCTTCAACACCAGCAAAACAGAGGTTCCAAAGGATGCTGATTCCAGTTCTTCTGTGTCTTCGCTATTGTCAGAATTTTTTTGGGTGGGTGTTATTTTCTCTGTCTGTCCTGGAAGCTAAACAAGTCGTTATTTTGGTGGAAGATTTATCCCTTTTTGCATGTTGGAAGAAGGCCATTGCCATGTCTAATCTATTATCTGTTAACAAGATCACTCTTTCCCCCCTCATCCCTCGGGCAATGCTGTCTGGGTTGGTGATACTTCTTGTTGCTGTTCTCTGAGCGTTCTATAATTTGTCCCTGCCTGTCTTGAAATATAGCTAATGCCCAGTATTGGATGCAGGTCGAGGAAGGCCTTTCTATGAGTGAATAACATACACCCTTCAGCGTCTTCATTCCTCAGTTCACATTTAAGCCACATAATACACCCTGTGAGATGCCTTGTTTGCATTTCCACTAAACAGTTCATTTCTAAATCCATTTTCCCCACCCCTGCTTCTGTCAGCTTTTTGTGATGCTTCTGAAGCAAATTGTAATCCTGGGTAGTAGCTTCATTAATTCTCTAGACCTCTTTTCCATACACATTTTCCGAGTCAGCAAAATACTTGTTTTCTCATAGCAGCTCTTGTATATGCTCAGCATCATTTTTTTTTCTTTCCTCTCACTCAAGCACAACAAAAAGATACCAACACTGGACAAAACCATGGCATCACCATCACTTCTATGTAGTTTTTTAGTTATTCGGTACCTATCTCTACTTGATCCTCTGACACGGGAGACTTGATGTTTCGGCATCTCTTGAGCCTCTTTGAAGTAAACAACCAGGGTTGTTTTTTTTTCTCTTTTCTTTTTACAATCCTTTGGAATTGTATAGGTTTTTGTATGTAAGCCAGATTGGTTTGTGGTTAATCAGCTATGTATTGACAAAAAGTGTCTTGGGTGTTTCAGAGGATTATAAAAAGACCTGTTGCTGTCCGCAGAGATAGCAGCTTAGCAGAGGTTGTTCTTCATGCTCGCCTGTTAGGGAGAAGGAGGGAGCCTGGCATTTACATTCCATGCCTGCACTCACCCACACATCAAAGACAATTTGGACTTAGGCTGCTGAGCCTTTGAAAATCTGCCTGGCTGAATGAGACTGGAGTGAGAACAGGAAGCCATCTCCACTTTTGTGTTACTCTGATAATTTTGACTTGTGTCAGGGTGTGGCTGTCATACTCCTTAATTTGTAATATAATAAAAGTCAATGCATAAATAAAGTAGGCATTTCTTTAAGTTGCTCATAAGAGGCCTACAAATAGCTTATGCTGATGGCTTTTGAGTTCAAAGTCTTTCTGGTACCCAAAAGACAAATGTACACCTTAACAAAAACACTTATTTTGGCTGATGTTATCTTTCTAAAGTGTCAAAAAGACAAACCAATATGCCATATCTGTCCGGAAGGTACTCCATTACTGACAAGGGCTTCATTTATGGAGCCCCTTGCATAATGATCCTTGCAAAATACTCCATGCTAAACTATTCCATTCTACTGTTAGAAATACAAAAAAGAAAAGAAAAAAAAAAAGCTTAATGTACGGATTCTTGCACTAAAACAATTAAAAGCAATGAGAGATTGCAAATGATGTTTAAAAACTCTGGCCAAATATTTTGCTGAAATTGGGACAGAAGCCTGATATTCTTAAATGTTTTATTAAACTGCAGCATCATTGTTCTCATTGATAATTTAAAAAAGAAAAATAGCAAGTTACTTTCCCAGTGTACATTGTTAAGTATGCAGAAGCTTTTTTCAACATGGTTAATGAAACAGTGTGTGCTGGTGCAGGAGGAAAAAGTACATGTACTGTCTCCAGCAGGATTCCAGAGGTGGGGGGGAGGGG